>VYZM01016819.1:0-31865 GCA_013398915.1 Dromas ardeola
ATTCTGTGATTCCGTGAAAAAAAGTACATCTTGCTTCAAATGCTGTGTTGTTTCCTTGTATGCTGACCTGAGATCCTTGTATGTGTTCCCATCTGCGCTGTGCTTAGCCGCAAAACTATGAGCCACTGTGATTCCCCTTCTCTGCGTCCCTCCTCATCCAGTCTATGTCTCACTTGTCTGAAAGATTGCAAGGAGAGGACAGGGCAGGGTCTGAATTCTCTGGTGCTTACAACATTGGGGCTCACTTACTTAGGTTTTTAGATTGTATGTTATACAAAGAGGAACAACTCCTAGTCACAACAGGCTTGTAAATCCACTTAGTGGATTACAGTAAGGCTTTTATAACATCAATGACTGTTCTGATGCAGCACATTTAGGTTACACTTATTTTTATTACCTTTCCTTTGAATGAAATGGTTGGAGCAGACAGCCAAGGAAAACACAGGTATTATTTCTAATAATCCAATTCCACAGTAAGTTAATGAGGGAAGTAAGTCATTTTAAAGCTTTCTGAAATTGAATGAGATTTTTTTAAAAAGAATTTCACAGGGTCAATTCATTAAATATCTTGGTATACCGAGACCCAAATTTGGAGGCTTTCCCCCACATTAGAAACATCATCAGTTTAGTTCGTGTCTATAAGCATATCCTGCAGATGCTTATGGCCAGTAGATAAGATATGCCCTTGCAGTGGATTGACCTCAACCAACAGCCAAACACACACCCTGACTCCTGCTCATCCCTCTCCTGCAGGATGGTGAAAAAACAGAAGGAAGGCAAGAAGACTCGTGGATTGAGATGATGACAGTTTGACAGGTAAAGCAAAGATGTGCATGCAAGGAGAGCAAAAAGAGGAATTCATTCACTGCTTCCCATTGGCAGCCAGATCTTTAGCTACTTCATGGAAAGCAGCACTTCAACATGCACAACAGTTGCTTGGGAAGATCACCATAACCACAAATATTTGCTCTTCCTCCTCCTCTCACCCAGCTTTTAATGCTGAGCATGACATCAAATGGTATGGAATAATCCCTTTTGTCAGTTCGGGCCAGCTGTCTGGGCTCTGTCGCCTCCCAACCTCTTGCTCACGCCCAGTCCACTCACTTGGGCACAGGGGAGAGAAAGCCTTGATGCTTTCAAAAACTGTTCAACAACAGCCCAAAAAGTGGTGTGTTATCAACAGTGGTCAGATCACACATTATCTGATACATCCAAGTATCCTCTGTCCCACTCATACATTGTTTAGTTTCTATACCCTACTCAAACCTTTTCATTCTGTTTCTCTTTCCTGAAATTCCTTCTTACCAAAGCTTGCAACTTATACTACATACTTAAACCGTCTTTACATCCAATAGTCAGGTTTATACATTCTCATTAACAGTCAATGACTTTGGTCCTATCTGTGAAGGAGATCACTCAGGACAGGAGAAGCAGCGTGTTGGATCGTTGAGCACAAAGACTGCTTGGGCTGGGTCAGCACTGCACTCACATGGTTCCTTGTGAGGCTCATTCTCTGTTGATTCAGGTGATTACTGCTGTATTACTTCCTATATCATACAAGTCAAATCATGGATTATTTTCCTCCAAGGATAAATCTCCTTGAGCTACACACGAGATTCCCGTTTCCTTCTGCACACCTGAGTCCTTGAGCAAAGCCAATCCCACAAATGGGCTTCCTTTTCCTAAAGGAGAGCAACCCTAAGGGAGAGCCTATCCCAGTCACTTACCTACATGTACTACGGGGACCTAATCTGCTCCCACAGTATTTAGGGACTTTGGGCAGAACCAGGGCAGTTAGTAGATCATCTGGTGTTAACCAAGTGGCTTCTGCTAAAGTTATGTCCCACTGCTTCCATTCCCCAGCACCCTATGCTCTCACCATGATCTTTAACAGTCCATTGTATCATTCAATCTTTCCAGAGGCTTGTGGATGATAGGGAGTGTGATGCACCAAATCAATGCCCTATTTCTTGGCCCAGGAATATATGAGGTTATTTCAGAAATGAGTTGCACTGACTCGATTCTTTCTGGGGTCTTTCAAGCAACGCCATGGTTTACAGGGTATGTCTCCAGTCACCCAGTAGCCCCTTCCACAATGGTAAGCACATAGAACTTGCCTTGGCAGGTTCACAGCAGTGGTCCAGTGTAGCCAATTTTCCAGGCCTCACCATATTGATATCACAACCACCTCCCTTCCTCTATTCCAGGAAGACTTTACTCACATGGGCTGCTTGATTGCAGTGCATATTTCACATTTGCGACGGCCTCAAGAGTCAGGGCCACCCCGCAGTCATGAGGCCATCTTTTAGTTGTATCTCTCCCAGTTAGTCCTTATCTTGAATTCCTCAAGCTTTTTCATCCTATTTTCTCCCGCTAGTGCTGTACAGGAGGGGAGTAAGAACAGCTCAGTGGGCATCTGGCTGCTGGCCAAGGTTAACCCATCACAATCATTGTTTTGGCACCCAACATGGGGGTGCACAGATTTGAACCGGTAACCTCTTGATCTGCAGTCAAATGCTGCTGGCCCAGGTCAACCCACAACAATCCAAACCTGCTCCCTTTAAGACATTCCTTACAGCTGGACAAGGCTCTTGCCCAGAGCAAAGATCAGAATTGCCTTGGATGACCTCCTTGAGTGAGTTTTTGAGTATAATTACCAGTAGAACAAATTTCAAAGCTGCTGAGAAATGCATGTGATTAGCACTTCTTCAGACAAGGACAAGGCATCTTATCAAGGTGTTGAACACATTCAGTGAAACTTGGTTAAATAAATCATCTTTTAAATCAACCTTTGCCCAATCAAAGTCCAGCCTTACTTATAGGTACAGCCACAGGAGGGACAGCAAAAGAGAATTCCTGTGAAGGCTGCTCCACACAGACATACAGGTAAGAAATTCCTTTTTTGCTAATCTTTCTTCCCTTAGAAAAACCATTTTAATGATCCCAATAATGTTGCATGTAAAGCTTTCAGGGATTAAAAGGAGTAGTATGCGGTGCACTGTAACCTTCCTTCAATTTCTAAATATGAATAAGTAATCTTTCCCATAAACACCTACTGTTTCTTCAGCTTTGCGTACCACTGGTTTTGCATGTTAACTTCAGGAATTAGCACAGATTCCCAGTGTTTGTCAAGAAAAACTGCTTTGAGTTGGAGTTGCGATCAACATAGTCTGATGTGTTCCAAACAATATCCACATAATAAGGCAGTCCATGCCCATATGGAGCCAGTCACAGTCCAACTGCACAGGGACACAAAAAAGCACAAGGGGAACAGGCGAATCATGATCTGCAGACTTCCCGTCCCTGCATGCTGAAATTCCCCATATCCCCCAGCTTCGGTGACATCTATGTCAAACCCCCACCACACATCCATACTGTTCTATATGCTGCCCGACTAACCTCAACAACGCACTTTCAGCTTCAAGAGCAAACAGTCTGTAGCACGGGTAGCCACAGAGGTGGTGCTGCAGTATGCGGCTATCATGGAAGGATTTCACTGCCAGCTACTTCTAAAAAAAGGAAAAGAAAAAAAAGGCCAGTTCCCACATACATTAGTCACACAGGCGATATAAACAGAAGAAAAACCACAGAGTCGCAAAGAAACCTTTACATGGAAACAGATGAATTTTCTCAGTATTTATTAGGCTGTGATTAATGGCTGATCTCTGCAATGCAACTTCGGCCACTTCACAGACTTCTGTCAGTATAAAGAGGCAGGAAAAAAAAAAAAATCTTTCCAGTAAAATACAAATCAAGTTTGCTAATTACCTGAACTTTCCAGTTGGAGGAAGCTGTCTTCATTTGTCTTGTTCCTCTACTATCATGGATCTTCGGCAGCAGTTTCCAAAACAACTATCTGGAGTTTTTCCCTGGTCACAACTATTGCTTACTTTGATTACACAGTATTCCTGATGATGATATGCATTACCCAAACCAGAGTTTCATTTCGTCATAAATGCATAGAAGACTTTAGGTTGAAAGGGACTTCTGGAGGTCACCTGGTCCAATGTCCCATACAAAACAGGGGCAAACTTAGATCAGGTTGCTCAGGGCCCCATTCAGGTAAGTATCTCCAAGGACAGAGATTCCACAGCATTTTTGGGAACCTGTTCTAGTATCTGACAGCCCCCAAGATGAAGAACTGTCCTTATGGCTGTCTAATGGGAATTTCCCTTGCTGCAGCCTGTGTCTGTTGCTTCTCATCCCACCACTGTTAACTTCCGAGAAGAGTTTTTTCTCTGTACAATCCAGTTAGGCAGTTGAAGACATCAATAAGATCTTCCCTTTACTTTCCCTTCCCAAGACTGAACAAACCCAGGTCTCTCAGCCTCCTTAGTGTTCCAAAACCTAGATCACCTCAGTGGACTAGCTCCAGTATGTCAATGACTTGGGGAGCTCAAAACTGCAGACAATACTTGCATGTGATCTCACAAGTGCCGAAAACAGGGGAACAATACCTTCCATTGACCTGCTGGCTACATTCTGATACCATCCAGTATAGAGTTGACTTTCGTCACTGCAAAGCTACACCACTGACTCATGTTCAACTTGGGCACTTGAGTGCTGCCCAGCAGCACTGCCTACTGGCCAGCCAGCAGCCAGCCTGTATTATTCTGCACAGTCTAGATACAAAATTTTTTTTCAGTTTACTTCGTTGAACTTCATGAGGTTCCTGAACTCATTAACAACACTACTCCAGTTACGTTGTCATTTCCTGAAATTGAATTTTGTTTAGCTAAAATAACTAAGAACAGGAAAGCCTGGTTAGGACACTGAGGTTCTTCCTTGATCCCACCTGCTCGTCCATCTGCACAGGTTGCCCAGACAAGTTGTAGATTCCACATCCTTGAAGATACTCGAAAAGGCTGAGAGAGCTGGGAGTGTTCAGCCTGGAGAAGCGAAGGCTCAGGGGAACCTTTGCAATGTATAAAAATATCTGAATGAAGGGTACAAAGAAGATGGAGCCAGACTATTTTCAGCAGTGCCCGGTGACAGGATGAGAAGCAATTGGCACAAACTGAAACACAGGAGGCTCTGTCTGAATGTAAGGACACTTTTTTTACTATAAGAGTGACCGAGCACCGGCATAGGTTGCCCAGAGATATAATGGAGCCTCCGTCCTTGCAGATATTCAAAAGTTGTCTGGACTTAGTCCTGGGGAACTGGCTCTAGGTGGCCCTGCTTGAGCATGGGGGTTAGACAAGATGGCCTCCAAGGCCCCTTCCAACCTTGACAATTCTGCAATTCTGTGAAATCCCATTTTGTCAGATAAATTTCGTATAGCATTCCAGTATTTTTGTGCTGCCATTATTTTTCCCTCTATAAGACTTAATTCTGGTATTAAATCCTCACAGCAATTTTCACTATGTTCTCACAGGCAGACAACTTCTCTCTTCCAGTTCTGCATCTTGCTTAACTTCATTTGGGACAGGGAGACAAGAAAAGCGAGGAGGGCAAAGGAAAAGCGATCACTTTCTTCTCCCTAGCCTTGTTAACTAGCTTCAGCTTTGCACAGCTGGATTTCCAGGGAAACAAAACCCCAAGAATCCTGAAGGAGACTGTCTCAATATGCATTTAGAGGGAACACATCTAGGTAAACTTACTGGTTTTACTCACACATATTTTTTCCATCCTGTCTGGCAGAGATGACTTCTGTTCTGCAGCCCCGAGAATGTAAAATGACTAAAGAGCCCCAAAAGACCTACGGATTCTACCTGCGTATGGAGAAAGACACAGCAGGGCATCTCATCCGGGACGTGAAAAAGAACAGTCCAGCTGAAAAGGCTGGCTTGAAGGATGGAGACAGAGTCCTCAGGGTTAATGGTGTGTTTGTAGACAAGGAGGAACATGCACAGGTACATCTCTGTTTAGACTGGGATCCATACCACTTCCCCATTACCCACAGCCACTGCCACTATACGAAGCTTTCTCAAGCTTTCTCTTCCAGTTTTTATGGCATTTTTTGCTAGGAAATCCAAAAGCTGAGCCAACTGCTTTGAGTATCTCCCTGCATCATTCATTACCCACCACGGGCATGAAATGTCTTTGAGGTGCCTCCGTAGTGCATAAGTCAAGGGATAAGACGACAAAACCAGAAGACAGCGCAACCCTTCCTGGGGAGAGCTTTTAGGTCAAACACTCTAACACCTACTTGCCATTTCACCTTGTCCACTGCAGGTGGTGGAGATTGTGAAAAACAGTGGAAATTCTGTTGTACTACTTGTTCTGGATGATGCATCCTATCAAAAGGCAGAAAAGGAGGGAGTGAACTTGGAAGAGCTGGGTCAAAACGTGTCAACAGGACAGCAGCAGGAGCAGCGGTCACCACCACCCATGGCCAATGGAGCAACCACTGCAGTTCCACAACCTCGGCTCTGCTACCTAGTAAAGGAGGAGAATGGCTACGGATTCTCTCTGAAAACCACAGAAGGTGAGAGCCTGGGGAGAAAAAATGCCATATAAATACATATCGGCAGCAGGGACAGAGGCAACCACAGTTAACTTGTGGGGGCCAACGGGGACACACGAACCGCTCTTGCTAACAGAAAGTGAGAAGCAGCCAAATGAGTTCAGATCCATCTCTAGTCCATTTCTGTAGAGCATATGCAGTGCATGGTTTTCTGAGAACCACATTTCTTATAGTGTGGAGAAAAGATGGGGGGAAAAAAGAGATAAAAAGAATAACCAATTTTCTGCTTGTTATTTAAGCCCACTTACCAAAACCAAATTTGCAGTCCCTGCTCAAATACCAGACACACACTCAAGATGCTACATTAAGTCCTGTTCCATCCTTCACCTCAGGAATCAGCATACAAGGTTCTAGACAGCTGTAATAAACACTTTTCCTGATTTTAAGTTATTTCATTTAGAAAGCAAGGTATTTGGAACCTCTTCCACATAAGGGTAGTCAACAGGGTAGGGAAGTTTTCTGGAAAGCACCACCTCTAAAGAGGGTATTTTGGAATGTAATATAACTAAAAGACCAAACATGGAAGCCTTCCAAGCACAGGAAATTGTGAAATGTATAAAACAACAATAAAAGTAGCTCCTCACTTCAGACTTGGAGGCGAGGGAGGCGGGAATCAAATCCCTCTCAGCTATCTTAATCAGCCCCTTTGGCACTCTTGGTAGAGAAGTAAAAGATTGTTTGAGCTGTAGAGAGTGAACCAAAGCCTCCCTCCCCCACAGAAGTGATTTTTCCAGGACAGAGTAAGAGACAGAGGTGTGCCTATGTGGAAGGTTTGTGGTGCCACCGTTATCTGCACATAAGCAGAGACCAAGAGTCTCTAAGGACATCAGTGCTGAGTTTCCTTAACCATTAAATTCAGGCATATTTCAGTACTTACCCTGTGTAATGAGTTTCCATTTATTTTAGGACATAAGGGGTTGTTCATAGTAGAGCTTTCATCAGAAGGAGCAGCTGCAAAGGCTGGTGTCCAAAATAATGATCGCCTGATTGAAATCAATGGAAAAAATGTGGAAAGTGACACACATGAGGAAGTGGTGGAAAAGGTATTTGTTTGTATACTGATTCATCTTCTGTTCTGGCCCACTTTCACAGAAACCTATCAGGGTTACTGAGGAGGCAGGTCTGGCTGATTTGAATGCTTCACAGTAAATCTTGGAAGCTACTGTTCTTGTATCATCAACACAGCAGAGTACCCCTCCGCTTTGGCTCCGCTGTCGAGCAGCCTCTTGAACTGATTCTGAATGAGTACTGCCATCAAGACAGTCCAAAGAATTTTAAATAACAGAAGTATACTGCTGCCAGGAGCCCTATTAAATAAATCATGCTCTGTTCCTAGAAGTCCTGGAAATCCTCCTGATGGTAAGAGGGCAAGTCACCAAATGTGGTTTTCAGGGCAGAAAGAGGGGGAACTCTCTGATGATATAGTTAGCATGGAACAGGGAAAATTCACGACTTCAGACAGTAGTTCCTTTCTCCTGTGAAGAAGTCCAAAACTAATGAAAATTACTGTGCAAGTAATTTCACTACTTGGCCTCAGCTGCACAGAAAATTGCTAATGAGGCTTCCAGCTTTCCACCACTGTCACTACTAAAACGCAGCTGGAGCTGAAGAGATTTCAGAGAGCCATGAGGCAGGCAGTACATAGTCTGGCACTCCCGCATCACAATTCAGTGCACGCTAACAACTATGGAACCGTGCAACACCTGTGTTTTGTTGAGCTGCTGTCACATCAGCAGCAGAGTGACGCTGGTTAAGATGAGTAAAGAGGGCTTCTTGGAGAGGTTGAACAGAGAAAAAAAAACACTAAAACCTCAGAGTCAGTAATACAGGGAGATGGAAGATGACCGAGAGCGACTGAAACTTGACTTCTGTCACTATAATCTAAAATAGTGGTACAGATGGCATGATATGTCTATATTGTAGAGTTCCACATCTAGGTAAGCCAAGCACTATCTGCTGAGGCTCACTGGATTCTACTGGCACCGTATGCCACCCTCATGGCACTCTACAGCTACTTCCCTAGAGGTCAGGAACACAGTACGAAATACAGAAAATTTCCTCATATATGTGCCCGAGATCTTGTCATGGTCCAAGTTTCCAACTGGAGAAAAAAAAATAAATCAACTTGTAGTAGCATGGCCCATACCTTATGGCTCATTCACCAACAGCACCCACACACCACTGTGTATCACTACACCAGTTATCAAAGTATCTACAATTCCCACATGTTGTTGAAGGGGTGACATCTGAGATTGTACATGTACTATCACAGGTAAAGAAGTCTGAAAATCATGTTATGTTTCTACTTTCAAATGAAGAAACAGACCACTATTACAGAAGCCAGAAGATGGTACTGAGCAAAGAGAACGCCAACCTAAGATTGCTTCCCCTCAAACCACGACTTATTGAGACCCAGAAGGGAAAAAATGGTTATGGCTTTTATCTACGGATGGAACAAAATACTGGTGGTAAGAACCAAGTTAACACACAGACCATGACATTCACTATACAATTTATTTCCTGTACCAGGTTTGCAGATCTCATTCTCTTTGGCTTCTTACTGGTCATCTAGGAAAAGTCCTCTATAGATGTGTTGCAAACAGGACTGCATCAGGAAATGGTCTCAACCCAAAACACAATTCTGACAATTAGCCTTTGCCATGCATTTTAATGTCTTTAAACTTACCAAGCATACACCTTCACATCAATCTTTTTTCCCTTTTAGATCATGTAATCAAGGAAGTTGATTCTGGGAGCCCGGCAGCCAAGGCAGGTCTCAAAGACAATGATATCTTGGTAGCTGTCAATGGTGAGCAAGTGGATGGTCTGGATCATGAAAGCGTGGTGGGAAAAATTAAGCAGTCTGAGGCAAAAACCACACTCTTGGTAGTGGATAAGGAGACTGATGCCATGTATAAACTGGTAAGAAAATGCAAACTACTGCTAAGAATTGATAATTTATCATTATAAAGAGACATACGCAGCGATGAAACAGCCAGTCTGCTCTGACAGACAGTTCTTCAACTTGCAGGAAATATCCAAGATCCACCCATATTTCAGCAAACTTCCTTGCATTTGTACAGCAAGTCACTCACTAAACACCCAAATTTTGGCCTCTTCCAGATTTTTATAGGCACTACTGGAACAATTCTAAATTTAAACACACCACAAGAAAGGTTAGAAGTTTAAGACAGCAAATTCAGAGCTATGCAGCCGTGTAACCATTTATGAATGAGTAACAAAATTCCTTTTTCACAGATCAACACTGTAGTTTTCCACTTAGCCACAAATTAATAGCAAAAAGTTCTTCATTGCAGCTCAAGTTTGAGTCGTTAAAAAGGTTTCAAACAGAACATGTTGAGCATGAAAGCCTAATACAGATTTCACAACAGAAGTTTTTATGTTAACAAAGTTCTTTTTGACGCTTTTTTCAGGCTCAAATATCCCCCTTCTCATACTACTACAAAGCACAAGATCCAGCTCCAGCTAAAACGGACGAAAGAGTGGAGTTGCACACTGAGCAGAAAGTGAACCACAACCCAAAAATCTGCAAGATGGTGAAAGGGCCTAGTGGATTTGGCTTCAGGTTAAACATGATCAAGAACAAACCCGGACTGTTCATCAATGAGGTACTAGTGTAGACTGAGGAACAAGGAAAAGCTCGGGTAGTCTGTCAGACAGCCTCCTCCCTTCCGTCCTGCAAATACACTCAAGAAAAGCCACAAAAGACAAAAGTCTCTTCTCCAGCGCTCTCAGATAAGAGCTGTAATTGTTAAAGTCAGACCGACATCGTAAGACCAAGATAAAAAAATGAGCATCAGAAAACATTCCTCATTCTGTTAGATGTCTAGAGGGAGGGGAAATCCAGCTTTTGCATCATTTTTGCTTTTACTCATGAGGCCAGCATGCAAAAATTAGTATTTTAAATAGTTTTTTTTTTTACTGTAGAACATCCTAAATAAAAAGAGACACTTTCGCCCTGCTCTACCCCCACTTCTCTGAATTTCAAGGCTGGCAAAAGTCAAACCTCTACTGTCTCAAATTATGTTTGTGCCTTTAGCCTTCTTGAGAGGAGGGGTACCACTCATTACACAGGAATCCGTGAAATGTAAGTTAACTTTAAACCTACTGGACAGGGACATGCAAATCATAAGAAAATTGGTTCTTCCTCTGTCTTCGTGATTCTACCATGCCATGTTTCTATAATGAAAGTCTGTCAAAACCAAGATGCATCTTAAATCTCAAACTGATGGGCTCCATGTTTATTATGTCTAAGCCTATTGCCTGTTCCAATTCATTTCTGCCCCACAAAATCTCCCCTTCCCCACGCTTATTTTGCCATAGTAAGGAAAGCTGTAACACAGTGGTCTAGTTAACCATCAGTTGTTAACGCATCTTTCCAAGTTTTATGCTAATATCACAGTTTGACCTTGCCTTTGCAGGTGAAAAACCACGGGCCAGCTGACATAGCAGGTGTAGAAAATAATGACTTTTTGGTGGAAGTGAACGGCGTGAACGTGATCAATGAATCCTACGACAAAGTGGTGGCAAGAATCCAAGATAGTGGTGACAGACTAACGCTACTGGTGTGCAACAAAGATGCTTACAAATACTTCGAGGGCCAGAACATTCCCATCACAGCCTCTATGGCAGAACCAGTCCATGACACTTCTGAACCTCCTGCTTATAAAGAAAACCATCTGTCAGAGCCAGAGAGAAACTCACCTGAACCAAGGGAAAGGGTAAGTAATATTGCATTAAGTGGATGTTGAGGGATCATCTAAGGGATAGGAAAAGAACTTTTTTTCAGCTATTATGTATTCCTAAACTAGGAATTTTAACTTCAGCCTGGATTTTTACAAGTCAAAAAAGGGAAGCTGTTGTCTGATTATCATAAACAACTCTTCCTTTCCCCACACATAATACAGGTGAGTATCTTTAATGCCAGATTAAATCACAGAAAAGATGAACATACAAGAGATTTTATGGAACAAGATAATCCAAATACAGCAGTCCTTAACGAAGATGGGAAACACGCAATACAATCCTGAAAGTACAGGGAAAAAAAGTGCTTAAATACACCAAAAAGCATAAACCACTTTAGGGGAAATCAGGCGAAATATTTCAAACCAGAACATTTTGTAGAAGGAAGAGCAACTGATAGGTTATTATGACATTTTCTAGGAAGTGTGATGACTTAAAAATATTTTACTTACTTCATGCCATTAGAAAGAATCTGAAGCATGACCACAGTCAGAAAAGCAGGAAGGTATTCCTTCATGAAAACAGTCATTTTGAACCCTCTGTGTGGTCAGCCTTAAATATTTAAATGCTTCTTTTCTGATCATGCAAAAGAGGCAGACAAGAGTAAGACCAATAGAGTCTCCTATTCATTTTTCATTAGCCTTGTCTGCAAATGTCCGGCTGCAAGTTTTTTTTCGAAAGTTTCTTAGTCAACAAGCTGCATTTTGCAGACCTGAAGTTAGCACCACTTTTGTGTGTAAATTCAGCAGGTATGGGAATTAAACAACAGGAAACCTCTACTGAACAAATTTGTATCTAAATGTATTTAACCTAAGAATGCTCGAACAACAAAAATCACATTTGTTGGCTCATTCTGCCATTCAAACAAGTACACGATCAGTGCGGATGAAAACAGGAGTCCCTTCATAACACTGCAGACTATCGAGCATGTTTACAAACTAAAAATAATCAGAATCTATTTGTTACTCCTCTGCAGTCAAGCTCATCTTCCTCTTCACAATCAGCTGCCTCTACAAAAGCAGACAGTGACAACAATGATGACACAAAGTTGTGAGAAGACAAACTACGCCAAGAAGAAAAAAAAAGAAACCTTCCAAATCCTTTTTCTTCAATCATTCTTTGCTGCTACACCTCCCAGAACTTGACTGTTCCTATGAGTGCTGTATCTGTAAAGGACTGTAATCTCTTGCTGAAATGCAGCTACCTGAAATAAACACTTCAGTGTAACTTGCATTCATTTAACACATTGCAATTGTACTTCATTGGCTTTCTACCTTGTAAATCAGGCAGTTAGTCACTTACTTCTGTAAAGGCTTAAATAACTAGGAGTATATAATTAAGTATGCTGCAGCAGAAGGCAGAAACGTTTTATAGATTTGTAAGCATCTTAGCTTTTTAAGGATAAGCTCTTAATAAAGAGCAACTGATTTCTCCCCATCTCCCAGGAGAGGCAGCTCTCCCCCTAATCCAAGTCCATCAACTTGATCTCTGTGGTGAATCTTCTATGCTATACTTACAGCAGTACAGCTGCTGCAAAATGGCATAAGCCAATGTACTCTGTGCATTACGCTTCTTTCTCCTGCTAACGTTGCAGAAATTTATTTCAAACATTAAGCTAACTTCATAGTTTATAACTCAAGATGTTTAAGCACTATTCCCTCTTCTCTGGATACAGTTGTGGATCATGGTAGTTAAAACAGCATACATAATTCAGTCGTGCAGGTTTGTCTAACTCCAAGTCAACGCCACATTGTCTTCAATGTGACATAAATGGCTGTGTAAAATTGCTGCTCTATACTTTGCCTCCTTGCTGTACACTGAAGACAACACAGAAATAAATTGTTTAGAGTGGTTATTTTTCCCTCCCCAGGTCTTACTCTCACCACCTATTATTTATGTTCCAGAACAATTTTAAAACAAACAAAGCCCAGGACAGTGGCTATGGGAAGCTACATGTTTAAGTCACATGAATAAAATTTACTTTTATGCCTTGAATTACATGAAGAAGAGGAAATGGGCTACTGTAGAAGAACACACAGGTTGTGGGGAACACCACATTTACAGCATATATGGTAAACAAGGCATAGCTGTGGTCTTTGACTTCACACTGAACTCTAGCAAAGAGGAATCCAAACTCTCAGTCCATTTATGCACAGAGAAAAAACAAAGTCGAGATTCAGCAACAGAAAGTTAATCTTCAGCTCCTAGGGACAGTAGGTACTAGTGATACACACTAGCATACATTCCATACAGAAATGGAGTGAAATTCTCTCCACTTCACTTCTGTCAGGCGGCAAATCCTACTCACTTTCTAGCTCACTTCCAGCCAAATCTTTGGGGTTGACAAAAAACAACTGTGGTGCTTGTATGAGATATTATAAAAGCTTGTTTAATTCCACAGACTCAGATATTCAACTCCAGAATTGCCATCCTCTGAATCCCAATTATGAGTTGATTTTCAAAATAAAAATCACATTTCCTTGGTGCCTTCTCTGAAGATGTTCTTTTAACAGTAAGAGGTCTTACCTCAGACAGCCTACTGTGCAAGTTCCAATGCCCCTAGATATTGGTGTACCCAGGAGTGCCCCTATTCCTTGGCAATGAACTATCTCACATTCAATACGCACATTCCCTTTACTTCAAGCTGTGGCACCTTAACAAAATGAGCCACCGAGCTTGATGATGACATGTGTGAAAGTTCAAAGAGCCAGTTACACTGCCAGAATGCATAGAATAGTCTTGGCTCTCTTCAAGTTTTGCAGTCCACAGGAGTTGCAGCAGTGCAGTTGAAAGGACAGAGAGCAGTGCGTGACTGCAGTCCTTACTTAGAGGGCCATATGCTTTTCTGGGGCTTGTTTGTGTGCTAAATAGAGAAAGAGGATACTGGACAGTGCACTAACGAGGAATATCACATCAAACCAACGATGATAGAAGTTGAACTGGAGCTCTCCCAGGACTTCTGTAATAATAGTGCGATACTCTAGAGGCATACTCATCCGGATCAGGAGCACTGATGACACAAAGTACATACCCTGTACATTAAAAAACAGAGAAAGTAGTTATTATATCACAATTGGCTATGTGGCTAACATGGGTCAGCATACAAAGATTTTATTATGTGTATATGTATACACATGCAAATAAGTATGTATGCACATACGTACATATGTATGTATGTAGGTGTGCCCATGGTTCCACATACTCACCATTATCTGTGCTAAAAGCAGAACAATAACATTGGAGGACTTGCTGCTGGAAATGGCATAGAAGAACTAGGGAAAAAAAAAAAAATTGGAAATAAGCAGTCAGATAACTCTGATGTGCCTTAGGACTGCAGGAAAGGTACATACCATTCAATACTTTTTCATTTTTAAAAAAGCATACTTTCTGGAGGGCTGCCTGCACCCTACTTTCAGAAACTTGCAGTCTTAGTCTTAAACATGAATCTCCCTAAACCAGTGGCACCACGTGGTAGAAGTCATATAACAATATATATTAAAGCTTAAGCTTAGGTACCAAAAGCCAGGTCAAGACAATGAGTCACATGTCTCTTGAGTTAATGCCTTTCCAGTCCTACCAGCAGCTCAAATTACGAATCTAAATTCTTTTCATCACCATCTCATCAACGTTACTAATAAGCCCTGGCTACAGCATCATTTTGAGCCCTTGCTTACATTTAACATCTCATTTAACATCTACATCTCTTCCCAACAGTAGTAACAATAGAGACTGAGTGAGGAAATATACTCCAGAAGGTATTTTTCCTCCCCTCCGCCCTCTGCAAGTATTTATATTCATATATTTAAAAAATAAATGTGCATTGAAAGTTTATGCAGTATTTGTCCCATCTAAAGTTAAAGATCTGATAACAGCTTTCCTGGTCCAAAACCACATAAGAGTCCTGGCCCTTACCTTTGTTAGTGTGATTAACAATCCTCTTATAGAGGTAACAATGATTATTCCAACAAGAATAAAGGAAATGTGCTGAGACCAGAATTTCACCTGCATCAACAAGAAAAACAGAGTTAAACCTCTAACCCTAATCCCATTTGCACCACAATGTGTAGCTGCCAATTCTTCAGTGTATTTGTATTTCCTAATTGTACAGATATCCATTGTAGACGGGTTTCTATAACAGACATTTTCGCAAATATATTAGCAATTCTTTACTCCAAACACATGAGAAAAACAGATTTAGCTTACATCAATCGCCAAGAACCCTGTATTCACAAGGATATATTTAAAAAGTGTAAATGACAGAACACCTATGTGCACGATCAAACATTATCACTCTGTAGTTAAATGAATTAATCTAAGCAGGTTGACTAACATGTATCCATTTTCCCAAAACAAACAAGCAAATCACTGCCTCTCTGGCAAGACCACATTATCATCCCAGCATACAATCAGTGTGAACGCAAAGTTCACGGTGCGTTTTCCTGTTCTCCTCAGTAAGTTAGAAGTCAAAGACACATTCTCAGGGCTCTATCACTGTGCCTATCAGCAGTATGATTTTATTTAGGTAAGACAGAAATTGTGGAAAAGGCTGTAAGAATTAATAAAGTCTCACATCAAACTGGATTCCCAGATAATTTACAGTGATCTCAATTCCTCTTGTGACTGGATCAGTCTTCCCCACACGGTCAAATACAATATTGATGGTTGCCTGCAAGAGAGAGATGGATTTACATTCAAACAAGAAAACAAAAGCATACCTCACTGTTACACATGGGACACATGCGTGCTTCTTACTTTGTATCACCAAAGAAAGGG
Organism: Dromas ardeola; assembly: GCA_013398915.1. NCBI lineage: Eukaryota > Metazoa > Chordata > Aves > Charadriiformes > Dromadidae > Dromas > Dromas ardeola. The sequence goes on from VYZM01016819.1 coordinate 16,007, forward strand.
GCAGGGTGCGGTCGGATTGTCTAAGAAGGTAGAAAATGCACACCTGTAAGAATTGCTTGTCTAATGCTCTATACAAACAGACAGTTTTATTTCAACCAAGGGCCACTTTCTTTCAGAACTTCCAAAATCAGGATTTTAAGGAAACTGGAGCATTACTTGACGAACTGCATGTATAACAATCTATGCAGTGTGTGACATTTGCATATGTCCACATAAAACATTAAAACATTTACATACCATGAAGATTTTCCAGACACAATAGATGGAGAAAAAATAACCCAAAAAATTAAAGTATTTTCCCTGGAAAGTTTTAGAGTACTCTATTCTCTCCTGGAAATACAAAAGGAGGGAGGGGGAACAGAACACACAAAAAATAAATATATCATTTCCACAACAACCCACAACACAAAATTTTAATGAAGCATCAATAGCAGCAAACACAGTTTTATCCTTCTACACCTCTTAATTCAAATGTTTCTGAACTCAAAAATTTTAATTCAAAAGTTTCTGAATGGCTTTAGGGACATGGGGCATACTCTAGCATGTATCTGAACAGGAAGCAAACTGACATCTAGATCCCAAATGAAAAAGACAGATCCTCACTCCGCCGCACCACAACATTTCAACATTTACCTGCTGAACAGCTTTCAGTTTCTTGCAACATACATTCTCTTTCAAACTACTCTGGCCTCCCAACACCCATCTGGGCAGAAACTTTGCTATGTACCTTTGTTGCATGCAAGTCTGCAGTTTCCAGAAAAAGCTGCCGACTCAGCTCTTCTAGGGCATCCACTTCTTGCTGGATAAGGGACAGATCTGGCAAACCAGCATAGTCAAGGCTAGAATACGTCACAAATTCTTAATCAGAAACAAAACATTCCCCACCTTCAGTCCAAGGGCCACATCTAGTGGTTTGACCACTTTTTTGATCCAGTTTTTGATCAGTTTTTTTGATTAAGTGTTAATGCTCCTTGTTAATACCGCACCCAAAGAAATCTCAAGGATACATATACTGCCCGCTACATTTAAAGAAGGTAGGCAGTACACAGTATTGAGGCAGTCATGCAACAAGCTCTTTATTCCTCTGCCTGGGGAATAAATCGCAGAATAGAACCAGAGCTCTCAAAGACTGCAGCTCCACTTTGATCAGCGTCCCCTGTCAATGAAGTGCATCTCATGTTATGTAACCTCTCACACCATCTTCATAAACAAAACTGCTGAGTAACTGCTCCAAGACATTAGTGATTATTATGAAGAGTCTTGCCAAACAGCCAAATTCCTATTTGGCTATCCCCACACCTGCTGGGAAAGGAGAGGAAGAAGAGTCCTCAGCCTTAAATATGCAAACTGCACACTTTAGGTGGTTTGGCAGAAATCGTTGTTAGGCAACTGTAAGTTAAGAGAAATACAGACCCTTGTAACTCCTAACAGATTCCTCTTATCCCTTTCATATGGGTAAGAACAACTAATATCCACCTTTTTGTCACACTGTTATAGTACCAGTGGCCAGCCTGTATCATGAGAACAATTTATTTGGTCAACAAGTTGCTTTCTGCCCTTCTTTTTCTCATGGCAGAAAACCCACTATAAGCTAGGTAAATTCATTGTTTTGCTCAAGTATGTCACAGGTTCTCCATCCCAGAAAAGCATATTTCAAGTTATGAGAAAAATACGCAGGTCAGTCATATGAGCAGAGGATACATCAGAATAGAAAGCTGTCTCGCACGTCAGTGATGTGATGGGGTAGACATCTGCAATGTGACACTGTAAGTGTGCACATCTGTCCTGTGATCTGCTGTACACCTCAACAACATGATGCAACAGCATGTTTATAGGGCAAGGCAGCAGCATACTACTCCTGACTGTGTTACAGTAAAACTACGTGTCCAATCCCTGGGCAAAAGGTCAGACAGTAGTGTGCTGGAAAGCAAACTTCCCAGGAGACATTAAGCCTTTTGCTCAGCCTGCTGAAACGTGTTGGAACACAAATGCTTTGTAACTGGCCCAGCTAACACTCTTCATTTCAAAACAGAAGAAAGCTGGAGCCACCTCCCAAGGCAGGTGCCAGCATGCAGATGAAGGATACTTTCACTGCCTGAAACAGATGTTGTAACACTTTTTATCATTCCCCAGAAGCCAGTGGGTTTGTTATGCACTTCTCCTCTCTGGAACATTGTCCTATGAGCCACTGCTATCCTGAAAGAACAGAAAATACAAGTCCTTAGGAATAAAGTATTTTTATAAAAAATCAAAACAAAAAAAAAAAACAAACCCACCAAAAACCAGGTCCTTAGAAGACACTGTTAAACTAAATTCACTGCGAACAGATGCCCCCTCTTTTTTCCCCCCCCCCAAGCACCAATCTTGCTTCATAACATTATCTTGATTAGCTCTGGAGTAGAGCCCAGAGCTAATCAACCGAGATTCAATAAGACACTTCCCAAGACTTCCATTCAGGTTCCTGCTTCAATCCTTAAAGGAATTTAAACCCAATTAAAAATAAAAATTAAAATGGTTTTCTCGGTCATATGATTAGTCGCGTTCCTTTTCTCAAATACATGACTCTGTTATCTCAAATTCAGGAATCGGAAGACTTCTCATGCACCTCTCTCCCCTTGAACACCTCCTCTTTATCACTGCACACCCGCCTCCTCCACAGAACCATGGGCGCTGGATGGTATGCAGCAGCACTCTCTGACATGCTGTCACTCACTACTACTGGGCTGCATGACAAGCTGTTATGAAGCAGAAACACATAAATCCTTTACTGGACTGAACCACTGGGCGCTTCAGGCGATCTGAACGTGACTCCTGAAGCTAATTCCAACACTACAGCAGCAGCTGCATAACGTCCCTCACACCCCCATGTGCACTGCAGCATAATCCCCATGAGCAGTGCTGGCTTCTGGCCTCATTCCCTCACATTTCTCCCCATTGAAATTTGTGAGCCAGTTATCCACTCCTAAGCTGAAAACTATTCATAGGATTGTCAAGGCGATTCATGATTCGGCAGTGGTTAGGCCCTTTCTTGTAAGCTGCAGCCAGTATTGCTACATTTGGCACAGAGCCCTCTTCAAGGTTGCTGATAAGTAGTGTAATAAAAAAAAATAAATAAATACCACTCCTCCTTCACATCCAGCAAAAGAAACACCCTTGGGGCACCACACATAACACACATAAAAGCACATATGGCCACAGACTACAAATAACAGAGATCTTAGAACAATTTAGTTCATCCTGATAGCTGCCAAATATAAGAAGTGCATTTTTAATCCTTGCTTTTTTCCCCCCAGTACCTGATTCACACATTCCATCCCAAACAATCCACAGCATTGCAGCAAAAGTGCAGCTATGTCAAGGCAAAGAGCAAAGCTGTAAGTATACAAAGGCAAATCTTTTCTTTTGAGAGGTGACAGGGATCTCTGTACCCACACAGTAGTCAGGCGTTCTGGAGACCTCATAGAAAGGATCCACAGGCAAAAATCACACACTTTGCCTGTGTAGATAACACGAAGCAAAATGAAGCAATGGTGTCACAGAATCTAGGCATTTCAAATCTGAGGTTTCGTCACATCGTAGCTGCAAGGATGAGTATAAAGAACTTGCCAACCTTAGAGGCGAGTTTCCATAAGGTTCTCTCAGGAAGGAGAACAATAATTCCCGTACATCAGGGAAAACAGCTTTCAACAATTATCTCCTACTGACAAGGAAGCCAGCATGAATAAGGGTTGGTATGAGAAGAAATGTCAAGATCAGCAAAGAAGACAAAAAAGCTTTATGTTCTATTGCCATATAATCCTTGTGTGCATTGGTTAAGTTCTCAGTTATCAGCAGTACTGAAAAGGTGACTGGTAAGTAACTGACAATTAATAGAACTATAGCATTTACCCTACACTGTAAAACACTGCTATTCCCACTTGTTCTGCCAAATGATTTTTGGATTGCATTTAGACTGATACAAATCTAACTTTTTAAGCTCTGCTTCATATGAGCAAATAGTCCAATTATGCAAGCTGCTGTCAAAGCAAGAAGAGAATAAAATCTATGGAACTCAAGCTTCTGCTATTTCTTGCACATTTCTGAGACGACACAGTTTCGGGGTGCGTTTTTTGGTTGGTTGTTTTTTTTTAAACACAAATACATGAACTTCAGTACAATACCCAAACAATTAACACACGTTACATGGCTCTTCATAATGGTTAGAAAGTTGCTATATTCAGAAGATTTCCTGGCCACAGGAAGGCAAGAAAGTGCTAGTCAGTTACAAGTCCCAGACATCCTTACTTTTACCCCAACATCACTCTCCCTGGACCAGAGGTCCAAAGACACTGTACAAAACAAAAGAGCACAGAGTCAGAAATAGTATTACACAATATCTTTTAGCTCTAAAACCAGTATTTTAGTATGCTCCTAATCAATGAAATCAATTGAACCTGAGTAATTAAACCCTCTCACTACTTTCAGTCTCACACATGACCACAAATACTGAGTTAACATTTGTTCACCACTTAACACTTTCAAAGGGGAAGAAAAATGCTATGCTTTAACTACACTTTCATAGGCTAATACTGATCAGCAGATACGCGTGCTGGTGACTAATTCAGCAAGATTAGACTGTCTAAAAGGTCCCTTGTCATACATTAAAAGGTTCCATTGAAACATTAGTGCATCAAAAGTAAAGTCCGAGGGACTGCTGTAAGAATTCAGTGTCAGACAGTCAAACCTTTGAAGTGACTATGGTATTTATTCTGCACAACCAGTAAGGCATGCAATCTGTAATATGTAACAGCACATATCTTTTATGTGTAAATGAAATTACATTGTTTCCGAAAGTGGGTTTTTTGCTTGGGATACATGGAATAAGCTAAACCAACAAAAGATGAGTTCTGATGGCAGCTTGTGCACTACACTACATTTACATTAGCAATGTTTTGCAATCTGCAAAACTGAACTAATGTAAACCTTGTCATTTGCAAGAACATAGCTGTGTCCACACCAACTCATTAGCCTGCTTCAGCTTTGACCAGAAAACACCAGATCCACAGAGCCAGAGAGCGCTCAATATGTACGAGCCAATTGCCGTACTAGAACTGCCAGTGAGAGTGCCAGCTGCGGTGGCTTACTCATCAGGAGAGAAAGGTGCCCATCTTACAGGCTCGTCAAGACACCATCAGAGAGTTACAATTTGCCCTGGAAGTCTAATTTGTGCCAATGCAGTGAAAAAGGGTGTTATTTAGTGCATGTGTCTGGGGAAAAAAACAAAGTTGTGTACCAGGCCAGAATGAAACACCACACAGCTGAACCCAATTCAGTGACCTCTTTCACTGAAAAACGCAGCCCTGACGGGACTAATAATTTTGGTAATTTCAAGACCAATCTTACACTATACTGACTGAAAACCCTTGAAATAAATCATTTCATGCTACTGCTGCCTTCTCACCTTTTTTTCTTGCTAACAATCATGTCCATAGTCTGAAGGAGTCGTCGCTCCAAAGCCAGAATATCTGCATCTGTCACATTCCTGCAAAATTAAGACAACCAATTAGGCCAGCTATCCCATTTCAGAGGAAATATGCACATGCCCATGAAATAAAGAAGAGAGATGCCTGTATAAGGAGAATATGTTTTAGCAATGGAAATGGTTCTAGCACATAGACATGGCAATAGCTAGATTCAGAAAAAAAAATTATGAAAAAACTTGGATCGATGCTACAGGAAAAGCAGAAGAAAAATCTCAAAAAGGTGGACAAAATATTTCACAAGGCTGCAGTTACCTGAGAAAGTAGGACATGTAAGTGTATGGACAGTTGACAGCCCCAAATCCTGACAGCAAAGCCATGAGTGTCACCCCAATCACACCCACACGGCTGATGAGCTGTTCTATGGAGAGGATTCCTGGGAGAGACAAAACACGGCATTAGTAACCTTGCTCTCTTCACTCTGCTCCACACTTGGTGCTTTCACAACACAACATACATACAGAGCTGCTTAATGAATCCGACTGCCTTCCCACTGCAATGACCAGGGTAATAAGAAGTACAGTCAGGGACTATGAAAAGAAAGAGGTAGAAAGTCTCCCTCAGAAAGCACATTACTATGCTTAGAAACAGGGATGGGAAACTCTAGCTATGAAGAAGCTTAAGACAGATCTGGGGAAGACCAACAGTCATTATTTTGGTTCTAAATTAATACAAGATTAGTGATTGCACTTTCCTGAGGTGGGAACACAGATCATCCGCCAGACACTATAAAGGAGGCATATTCCGCAAAGCTACTTCTGCAATAACCAGCAGTGGAGTCACCAAGCCAGTTAGTCCTGGCAAAGTGGCCCAAAAATGTCTGAACCATAGAGAGGAAGCCCTATCCTGTCAGTTAGAAGTGACCCCCCCCAGACCAGATGCAATTTATTCTTGTGGGACAGTGGAGTTATGACAGCATGGGAAGCTTCTGCTGCTCCTGGCTGTTCAGTATTCATCTTGGGGGGACACGCACATTGTTGAGGTGACCACAACAAGCACCAAGTGGACTCTAAAACATATATTCACGTAATATAGCATGAATATCAAGCCTGTGCTGTAACCAACACCAAGCACTGAAGTTGCATTTATTCTTCTCAGCCATTAAACACAGACCTCAACCTGCCTTCTTAGAATACAGTGCCATGTGCTACTAAACATCACTCACTTTTTTGGGAGCTAGTTATGGAGCAGCTGCCACACACAGCACATTTGGAGCTTACATGATTGCAAAACTGAGATGGCCAAGCGCCAAGCCACATTTCATGCTTCAGAGAAGGGGAATAAATGATGAAAACACGGCAAAAAGACTTCACAAAGGGAGACTGAGACACCCAGTCATGTGCAGCTGCATAGAGATTTACACGAGCTACAGAATGTGCTACAATACACTGGCCTTTTGCCCCACACACTGTCAGACCGCAGCAGTTAAAACAGAGGTGCCTTCAAAATGACATGACATTCCACTGGTTAAAGCAATACTTTCCCTCACAGCAACCCTACTCTTGTGATCAGGTCAGATAAAATGAATGTTTTATCAACTCAGATAAAGATACGAGTTCTATTAGAACACTAGTATGTAAAGCATAACCTTCCTTCTACTACGAGCTCCCAAACTCGGCTCTGTTAAACAAGCTGCAGAGCAACCAGGGCTCCTGACTCTGAGCCCTGATTGATAGTGCATTTCCCAGCTGCAGCACACTGCCGTCACCATCCCCAGGCAAGGCACCCCCTGCACAGGATGGCCAGTGCACTTGAAAGGGCCCCACTAGTCAGCACAATTTCCCCCGCTGCTGCACTGCGCCATACATGCAGGTGAGCAGGGTAGGACACACTGAGAAAGACATGACTGGTAATGAACTGCTGTTCATTAAGCACAGCCTCCCGTCACACCTTCCTTCACAACAGGATCCTACCTGTCTGAATTGGGCCGCCACCAGCACACGACAAAGCCCCACAGAAGCCTTGTCTGTACATGCAGGGCAGCAGCACCCCAACAGTACAGCAGGGAAAAAAAAGCCTAGAATCCTTTGCTCTAACCTTATGTCTACACCTGGTAGGATAAGGCACTGTGCAACTGTAAAGTGGAGATATCATCCTGTAAAGCAGAAGTTAAAAACAGAAAACATCCCACTACCAGTTCTGGAAATCTGCAATTGTTATGCAGCTTCACAGAACCTTTTCAGTGATCTGAAGAGGATTACCTAAACCCCATGGCAAAGTTCCCATTGGCTTATTATATTCTGCAAACTCAAGCGCCTTCTGCAACTGAAAGTGGATACACAGTTTTTCTTGGCAATGAAACACTGGGCAGAAGGATCTACACTATATGCTAGCCATTGTATTTCAGTGGCAAATGACACAATTACAAAACACAAATACACACTTCTTCTTAGGAAAGTTTTAGGAACACAGATGAAAGTGTGAGCAGACACTACAGCGTTTGGTAACCTTCAATTTTTCTCTTACAGAGAGTACAGAGTGAAGCAGCCTCCTAGAGAACAGAAAGATAAGCTGATGATTATCTATGCAGACAGACATATTCACCAATTTGAGTGAAACTGACTGAATTTCACCTGTTGAGAGCAACATACAATTTTCCAGTGCAAGGGAAGGGCAACGCAAGTTACACAGGAAACCCAGGTGACAAATAGTCTGGTTCTGCAGTGTCATAATCCTTCAGCACACTAAGGTGCCTGCAGGGTTTAGTACAGTTAGGCACAAGCTAACAACCTCTGTTGGACACAAACTAGGCCAAGTGCACGCAGTGTATTCACTCTATAAATACTCTTGGTTCCATGACTGCAACGCAGAGATACCCAAGCTAATTCTGCACATAAATAGTTCTGGCGATCAGCAGAACGTACCAACTCACTTCCTAGTACCGTGCAACCGTACTGCCTCTGGGTTCAGGCGGTGTACACAGCTGTACCAAAGCCAACACGCGCTGCCGGACATGTTGCTGGCTACAGCCTATACAACTCTGGTGTTTAGGCGCCCGGCCATGTTTTGTCAACTGGACGGCCACCTATGTTAAACTGATGTGATTTCAGTCACAAGAAACCATAATCTGACTGAAAAAAGTCACATGAAGGATTGCTTGTCAATTCTCTTCTTACATAAATTAGTTTCAGTCTCCACAAGAAAAGAAACCAGTTAATAAAAACTGTGATCAACTATTTGTGGAAATGAAGGGAAGTCCTCAAAAAGTATACTGTGTTCTTATATACACTAGGTTCAGTTAGGACTCATTCACTTCCCTAAAGTCTTCCTGTGGTATGGAAGAAAACTAATGTAAATAATTCAAGGTATATCCACCCATTTCTGTCCGCCTGACAACCTTCAGGTTGCAGATTTCAAAGCACAGCAGACCCTCAGTTGCAAGAACTACTTTCTACAGTCACAACTGTACAGCTGAGATAACATAATAATAGCTCCAAGATAAAAGTGAGATAACAAAGCCTATTTTCAGGAGGGAAGGAATAAGCAAGACTATGAAACTCACCATGTTTTGGGCTGAGGATTGGAAATGGATCCCCCAGCTTCCAGAAGAAATACATGAATGTCAACCACAGAACACAAGCAAAAAGCAGTTTCTGTCTGTGCACTAATTGAGAGAAAAAAAAACACAACAGTATTTTAAAGAAGTTCTTTCTTTAGGGCTCTTTCAAGCTTGCAAAATTGCTACATTGGTCCAAAGGCTATTTGAGCACAGATGCCCAAAAGAGATGTCAACTGACAGAGCTACAGCTAGCAGTATGCATCCCTTCACTTCCTACAGAACCAGCTATTTGAGACACCACCATTTGCAAGCACTAATGCAGCGACACACCTCTTTGGCTTTTCCCCACGGATGTATGAAGAGGGCTGCGCTACAAACAGCGGATCATTTAGCTGTGTCTTTCTTGTGTGACCCTGAACATGAAACTTGAAAACCTCACCTCCATGCCAAAACTACACATTTAGTACTCCCAACCTATATGCCTAAGTTTAATACAAAGGAATGATAACTATCAATAGCTCAAGGGTAAGTGTCCATTAGCACACGGAAGAGGCCTCATCCAGACAGTAGTAAGCAAAAACGCCAAAAGTAATTTACTGAGCTTCTCTGTCTCATTTCTTTTACCCCCTAGCAGAACAACACAGCTTTTCCAAGGGTTCCAGGGTTTGGCTGCAAGCTTAACATTGTAAAGGAGCAAATTCCAGTAAGGTTACTCTAAAGTGCTCAGATTTGTTGAAACCCATAAAGAAAAGCTACATTTGTTGGGGTCAGGTAAAGTATCTCCTAATTGCCCAAAACCAGTTCATGCTAAAGCATTAAGTTCCAAAGAGAAGTTATGTAGCCAGAACAAAGCCAGTGGAAGGAGGGAGCTATGGGGGAAGTGACCAACACATCTCTCTCAGAAAAGTTATTTCTCACTTGCACGCGTAGTCTCAAGTTAGCAGCCTCACTGCCATAAACCAAGTACTCACATAGTCTGATATTGCTCACAACAAAGTAACCAATGTAGAAGGGTACCATGAAGACTAGGATGAGCAAAATGACACACAGGTTCAGCTTCCAGTGAAAATATCGAGAGCTAAAATAAAGCCAAAATACTGATTAGCACGCTATCAATAATACAAGTTTCTCAAAGACAATTGCATGTCAGTGCAATCCTTTCAACTGCATCAAACATTGGATAATATTGGCCTAGCATATAGAATATTCTGGATTTTTTTGTTATTTGTGTTGGGGGAAGGTTGGTTGTTTTGTTTTTTTTAATACAGAGCTCAATCATCTGTATTTCAAAATTAACAACTATCCAGAAAAACACACTGGGTTATTTTATCAAATACTGTATTTTCTAACAGTTACAGTTGTAGTTTCTAACAGCTACAACTAACGCCAGTTGTAGCATGTTTCATTTGATTTACTGCTTATCTAGTTGAACAGTCAATCAAAACTAAGTACAAGCAGTAATTAATTTTGTAATGAGTGGCTGAGTCAAAAAAGAGCTAATTCAAACTGAAAATATTTAAAATATTTAACGTTCACAATTCAACATGTTTCACTTCAAAGTGAGCTGGCTCACGTGCAAGACATTGCAAAGCAAGAATTTAAAAATACACACGCATATCAAAACAATCAATACTCCTCTGACCAAAGGAGATCAGTCAAATGTAGACGAGATTCACCTTGGCTGAACTGCCTTTTCACTCAGCTTGAATAGAAAAATACACGTCCTGTTCCCAACATTAACCCATATCCTCTTATGCCTGGTGGAAGGAGAAATTATGAGGATCCTTGTCAATTTTTCCTAGCTAATTCAGAGGCAAACATTTTCATCTATACTGATGTCCAGCCCTTTATCGAAGCTTATAAAAGCATTCTCCTCAGTGATGTCTTTGGCTGCAAGCTCTACCGATTAATGACACACAGTCAGAACTAACATTACCTCTTATTAGTTTTGTATTTCTTGCCTTTGAACTCCTTTGAGTGCTCTCTTGTACTAGTGTGATGAGAGAGAATAAATAGGAAACCCAGCTAGCCTCTACGTGTTACTGTTCTATCTTCTCTTTCCTACTGAGTTCTGAAGTAGACAGTTTTAACATCCCCTTTATGTAGAAGTCTTCACCCTATGTCAAGGGAGGACGTGCCTTTGATTCACAAATACCATATTATTACAGAAGTAGTTTTCACTCCATAATTAGCTTCACATTTTATTCGCTGCTCTGGCCACCACAGAAAAACTAATGCTTATAGTTTCTATAGTCCTTAACATCTGAAAAGTGCTCTTCAGCATGATCTGAAGCTTCACAACACTCCCATAAAAGAAACCATTTCTTTTAACTTCACAAACGGAAAAAGTCAAAGACTAAAGCCTTGCCCTAAGGACCTAGACCACACTAATAGCAACTGCATGAAAAATGGGGAGCTCATGACTTCTAGTCTCATGTTCTGTCAAATAAACAAATCCTGCTGCTCAAATATCTTTGTTGAGCTGTTGACAATTTTCTCACCCAATTTCCCCAATCCAAGACTAATCCATTCATTTAGAAGTTGGACTGAAGCCACTGAACAAAAGGCAGGCTAGTCCTTTAGTGAGCTCCCAGACTCACCTGCTGTTCAATACCCCCAAAATCTCAAAGATGATGAGTTCAAACATGGTACAAGAGAAGGCAAAAGTCACAGAGAAGATCACCTGGACCACATACTGTCGCACCTGCAATGGAGAAAACAAGCCAGAGACATCAGACATTTCCATTCCTAGAATGGCACCCAGATACCCCTCAGGTAACAAAAAACAAATCACAAGGTACACTGGCACACAAATGGGCCTCTTGCTTCAAGGCACCTTGCCCTTTATCTAAACAGGAAGAAACAAACAGCCTGTTAGAAAGCAGAGGGCAAACTCATAAGTTGTTCAGTTTTACACTGATTGCAGCTACCTGCACATTTAACAGAGATGCCCTACACAGACGGCATGTAAGCATGCAATGCCCTATGTCAACTTGACTAATGACAGACCCTTGCTAACAGAGCTCTTGTATCTTAACCTTAGATTTAAAAATAAGATCCATATCAGAAAAACTTTTTGGGTCTGAATTTGGCTCACACTTATGGCATCTCTGACCTAGATTATATTCTCTCATATCCCTCTAGGGATAAGAGAATGCAACGGTTTTATCCCATCCAACTCCCTCAAACAATTAAGCCACAATGAACACACCTCACGGAGTTTAAAGTCAACCACTGAATTTGGTTTTGTCACAAAAATTTTACAATTAAATAAGGCGGGCTTACTCAAGCAAAAGGCAAAACAGTTTCCTATTACCCCTGCACCTCCTCTTTTGTTCATTTAACAGTAGCCAATATGGTAACTTTCATTGGCCCCAGAAGAACTCATTTCCTCAGATATCTAGGAGTCCTTCAAACAGAAGCACAAGAGGAAATTAAAAAGACAGTAACTGTAGAGACAATTAAAAATAAGATAACAAGGCTTAAAGAGACGAAGAAGGACAAACGCAGTTTCAAAATGTTTCTATAATTGGGAGTAATTTTTCAGATACAGAATTGTAATGAAAGGCTCCTTCTCACCTCATAATCCTTGAAGAGCTTACGCATGAAGAATAGCCACCCAAATCCAAAGAACAGCACCTGCAGAGGAGATGAACCACTTAACATTTGTAACCAGCAACTTGCAAAATACAAAGCTACTTCACTACTGACCATAGATGAAAGAAATGGAAGGAAAAGAGCTGGGCCAAAGTACCCAAGATCCACAAAAGGTTAAAACTTGCCACGGTACCATGGAGAGAAGAGTATCTTAGATGTTCAAGCATAGCATACACAGAAGGCTATGACATTACAAAAGATCCAGTCAAGACAGTCCGTTTCTGTATTCCCAAGTTCTCAGAATTCCTCAGTTCCTGGCCTGCCAGAATCCTTGGCACCGTTGCTTCTTGTTTCACTCTTCTAATCTATAGAATTAAAGTTTATGCTTTTTACAGGAAACACTGTAATGGAGGCAAAGTAAACACCTGAATGCCCACAGCATACACATCTTCTAGGGATGAACAGATTTTATAAAAATATCTGCTGCTTCTTTAAAACTAGAAGTACATTCAATTTTTATGGAGAGGTCTTAACATTAGATCTGCTTATGCACTGATACAACATGGAAGAAAGTGGTTAAAAGCACCTTTAAGGTAGAGAAAAGGCAGTGCTGAACGCCTCAAACCACAATTTGGAGTTGCAGAAAGCCACATAGAAAAGGTAGGTAATGCAGGAGAAGTCAACAATGCTTTGCATTTCAATGGCTCTCAGAGCACTTTACAAAATTTAGTTTCAATTTAATTTCAACACAGACCTGAGGAGATGGACTTAATATCACAGCTACTTTACAGATGAGTTAAACGAAATAAATACAAATTAAGCAATGTGGTCAAAACTGTAATTACCCATCTTCAGCCAGAAAAAAGAGACTGGGTTGTCAGGCCTTCCATGGGTAGTCCTGTCTATTCCGCAGAAGACTGAAAACGAGCGCAATGATTTAAAAGAATCCAAGCAAAAAAAGAATTCAGAAGATGCTTATTATTTTTTATAAGGGTAGTTTTGAACAAAGCAAAGAGAAAAAACAATATATGTCAGAAAGCATGGGACAAAGACAGTATTTCTTCCGAAGGGCACACAGAAAAGGCCAGAGCATTCTCGCCCCTTGTGAAAACAAGAAACTTTCAAAGACAAAAATGCAAGAATCATTGCGGATGATTCCACTGTGCTTCAGGAGCAACTGGATCCCAGCAGCAGCAGCAAAGGTAACAGAAGAACACGATTTACAGACAAAGAATACCTGGAAAGCTGAGCAAGGAAGAACAAATATATTTGTCTTGAAAGAAGAACTGAAATAGGAATGAGGTCTAGTGATTAGTAACAGCTGGCAAAACTTGTTTGAGGAGGACTTCAGACTTTAAAGTAATTGGTAGCAAAAATAAAAAGGTAAGATATTCCACAACCCTCCTACCTACAGCTCATAAGTCAAAGAAGTATGATAAGCAAGTGATATTTACACAAAGTAATTCCACATTTAAGAGTGTAACAGAGGAAAAAGGTAGAGGCAAACACCTCAAAACAAAATAAGTAAATAAAGTAAAAGAAAGAGAAGAGGAGATAATCAAGTACAATAGAAACAGAGGAAGTTATATATAAAGATTAGATTTCCCTTGTGTTAGGGACTGTACTAAAGCACAGAAAGACATTATCTTAAGAGTTCACACTCTAAGACACCACAGGTGAATGCGACACATTAAGTCTGAAAATTCCTGAGCATTTGACAATTACGTGCAGCAATTTAAATATCTATCTAGATATTTTTGAAGATGATGGGAAGATGCAAAGCTACCATCACAAATGAAAGAAAAGCAACTAGGTAAGTTAGATCTTAGAACGCAAAGCAAATGATAGGGGCAAAAACCAAAGCATTATCAAGTAGGAGGATGTTGTACCTCTAAGAAATGGCCAAAAGCTGTGCTTTCCTGAAAACTGTCAAGAAAACTACACAGTTGTGCATGAAAGTGTATATGAGACAACCAACTGATGTTGAGAGGGTAAAGGTCCTCTTTCCTCAGCTCATTCCTCCTCATTCCCGAACAATAATTTCACACCAGCTCTGAAGCTTATCAGATCCCTCTGTGATCCCGTTAAACTTATTTAAACCAAATACTGGAGAGAGCACAAATAAGAGAGTATGACCGTGCAGCAAAGCAGAAGTGAAGAGGGAGCAGAACTTTCTCCTTTTGGCAGAAGCAAACAGTTGGACCACCTCAGTTGCCACAGAGGCAGACAGGAGGAACGAACAGATGCTTACTGAGGAGAGAGCGGGGTAGCCAAGAGGAGAGGACAGTCAAAGGGAACACAATGGCAAGATAAATTACTAGCAAAGAAAGCTAATGAAGAAGGAGAGGGTATTTCCATACATTAAGACCACCACCTACTTTGTAATGATAAAGACAGGATGACATGAAATGTTTTAAAGGGCTCCTAGGTGAATTCAGCTGGTGTAAAACAAAGACTAGTTGAAAGATGACTTTGATGGCAGCAGAAAGAAAAAGCTGAAGGAAGTGCTGAATCACAGATGGATCAATGGAGAAGGAGGCTTTTTAGTGGCGTCCTTTTAACTGTCTCAAAGCAGATCATGAAAAATCCTCCGAAGTTGCAAACAAGCAATCTCCTCAGTAGCAAACCAGGGGTAGAAGACATAAATGACTAGCCTTACTTCAGAATATCAGCAGCAGAGTAAGTGCTACCTACAGAATAGCAAGATGAACTTTCTTGTCTGTCCCAGCAAAAGAAAATCCAGATTTATAGAAGTGATGCCGCATTACACGAAACGCACCATTCCCCACAACCGCATTTACTGAACCTCTCTCCGCATTACATTCTGACTGGACAACTGCGGGAGGGCAACGGTCGCCGTGACACGTGAGGAAGCGGTCCAAAGATGCGTACTCCTTATCTTGCCCTGCGACAGGAGCCCGGGCGACCGCAACGAGACAAACCAGTAGCCCAACACCCCTTCACGTGCAGCGACGAGCTAGGGTTTCCGTGGTTTTTTGTGTTTTGTTGTTTTTTTTTTTTTTTTTTTTCCACCTCCGCTGCTGAGCAGCGGACGGGGAAGAGCAGCCGGCCAAGGCCGAGGGGGCCCGGGGGAGGGCGGAGGGCGGCGGCAAGGCCGCTGCTGCTGACGCCGCTCCGCGTCGCGTCGTGTCGTGTCCCCCCCCTCCGACCGCCCCGGGGCTCCGTGCGCCCCGGAAGGCTGCGCGTGCGCGCCCCCGCAGGCACCGCCCCCCGCGCACTCCCA
>VYZM01016819.1:32089-64362 GCA_013398915.1 Dromas ardeola
CTCAGCCCGGCCGGGGGCGGGGCCTGAGGGGGCGGGGCCTGAGGGTAAGCTCCGCCCCGCAGCGCGACCGGCCGCGGTCCCGGGGGCGGGGGGCCGGTGCGGTGTCCCCGTCCCGCTACGCCCCACGGGAGGGGGGAGGCACGGGTGGGCCCGTCGGCTGGGATCCGCCCGCCGCTGAGCGGGATCCCCGGAGGAAACTTGGCCCCTTTGTCCTGGCCTGGGGAGGGGGTGCCCCCTCCCCGCGCAGCGGGAGGCCGAGGGAGGGAGGTGGTGGCCGGGGGGAAGGAGGTGGAAACACCGTTCTGCCGTTTTCGCAGCGCTTGGCCTCCTGTGCAAGAGTGGCGACGGCTGCAGGCCCGTCTCCCCACCAAAGGGGAGATCGATGTCCCACCTGGGGCCCTTGGCGTCCTCCTTCTGCGCCGAGAGCCGGGATGGGGCTGGGGATGTGTTTCAGACCATGCCGTTATAACGTACCCAGGAATGGGGCCAGAAGGGAAGTAAAAGTTCAAACAGGGAATTTCCTGATGCCTATCGGCGTGAGTGAGAGCCAATCCTTCATGCCACAGTCACGTCCCTGCTTGAACTTCATGGCATCTGTATCTTTTTTCTTACTTTCCCCTCTTAAAAACACACTTAACCTTTGCCACTCAAAACGCTACATTTGGAATAATAAATCATACGGGAAGAGAAAGAATCAAACGGGATTAGTTGGGAGTTTAACAAAGCACAGAGCCCCTGCTGATTGAAAGTCAGGAACCTTTATTCATTACAACTCATTTCACTAGGAAAATGAATCTACGTTAGGTTGTGCCGAGTCACCAAGTTAGTCCCACAGGCTCTTTCTTTGGCTTTCTGTCTTGCTGCCAGTCGTCTTGGTTTGAAATTTGTCTCCTTGTCTACAGCATTGCAAAGAGAAAAAACCATTCAGCTTTCACGGGGAAATGAACTGAGGGAGCAGATTATCGTATCTGATCTGAGCCTTTTTCTTTTTTTTTGCAGCTTCTGGTATTGCCGCCAATTAATGCAGAGCTGAGATCTGAACTCCCCTGTTCTTCCTTTCTGTATCTGCTACTTAGGAGCTGGTCTTTCCTAAAGTGATGAGATTCCTGAGTTTGGAAGGATTTGTAGTTGTTTTGTTCTGTATTGGTAGGTTGTGGGGCAAGGTTAGTTTTGGGTTGTTTTTTAAAGACGTAAGTGAACAGGAAATCCTTTAAAAAATGAATTACACAAAGCCAAATTCTGCTCTTGTTTACACCTTGTCAGCTCCGCTTGCTTCAACACAAGGTTAAAAAACAAGGCAGAGTTTGGTCATAGGTCTTTAAGCTTTCTTCTTTACATGTATTTATAAATAGGCGTGAAACATGTCTCTGCTTAGCTGTAAATTACTGATCCCTGAGCCTTGGGAGAAACACACAGGGAATAAGATAATTCCTACTGGCAAAACTCATATCCACCTCCTAGCCCCAGGACTTTTCTTTCAGGGAAGACAAAAAGTGTAAAAAGAAAATGGGAAAATTATTCCGTGTTGTTCCTCCTTAGCTGTTGTGCGTGTGGGGGGAGAAGGGTCTGTGGCACTCCAAAGGTACAAAGGCAACTTCTCGGTTGTGAGAGGCTGGTAGTTTCATTAAACAGAATACAGATGGAGGTGGCCAGTGAGGAGAGGCAGCGCACAAGGAAGAAGGGCTGGTCAGTAAATTGACAGGTTTCCACTTAGTTCCATATTTTATACTTCCACATATTAAAGTGTGAATGTAGCTCTTTTATGTTCAGTTTATAAAGGGAACTAAAGTCATGTCTTTCAAGTAAAGCAGAAAGGTGGAGCGTATTGAATTAAAGCAGTTTGTTGGCCAAGAATATATTTAGAAATAGCACAGGTTTCCAGAAGGTGCTACGGGGCATATTCATGACAAATAGGTTTAGCTGGCAGCCGGCCATCCATTTTCTTTTCTCTTCTCTCCAGAGGTTTTCATAAACAGGAGCTCTGAAGCTCAGAGTAATCCGACATCATTTCAATTTCTGAATTTCTTTTGAATTTATTTGTGGTTGAGTTCAGATGATGATGTTCACTGGCAATAGGTTAATTCCTTTGTGGGGTTTTCTATGACTTTTCTTTGAACTAACATATATGTATTAAGAAACTTACCTAAATATTTTTGTTCCAGTAATTCTTCATATACCTAAGTAGAAGGATTGGGAAAAAAAAGCGTTGCCTATGCTAGTTCTGGTTTCTCGATTCTACCAGGTAAAGAGAGGAACCAGTGCAAAAAAGTTCATTAAATTATTTTAAAGTTGCTGACCTTCTTAAAATCCAGAAATACCAGATTTAGTAACAGGCTGGGTTTCATTTGTGTGTCAGGTTGGCTTGCCTTGTCCTTACGATGAGGTACTCGGCCGATGAGCTTGCAGGCTTCTTCGCTTTGGCCTTTGCCTGCAGCCTGCCCATCAGCTGGCACCATGCGCTGCTTCCTGGGATTCCCTACTGCCCTCCTGCGCGTCCTCTGCCCCACAACTGCCTGTAATCCAGGATTTTTTTGTATGTTCATTTTTAACTGGGTTTCCTTATCTCAGTCATCCTCCAACTGTCCCCCAAGCTTCAGGGAAACACCACAGGAACCAACTTTTCTGTTTAATTTTTCACCACAAATTCTTGGCTGTATTGACTTAAAAGTTTTTTCGGTAGGCTACTCTATGACTTTTCCAAACAATATAGCCTTTCCTCCAATAAATGGCTGCTTTTACTGTGCCAGGCTGGATCTAGCAAGGCGAAGGGCAACAGTCTTTGTTGTGTTTTTTTCAAAATGTTCTGTCAGTAGCTCTGTAATCACCATTTCTATTCAGTTCTGCTTCATCCCAGATCAGCAAGCTTTAAAATACGCCAGTTTTTGTTGACAGAATGTTAAAATGCAGTACTCTGCACTTTCACATAGATTTAAAGGCGCACTTGACACTGAAATTGAAGGGAGCTGGAAAGACCTAAGCCCCTTATATTTCCATTATTTTCTCTGTTGACAAGCACACTCTTTTTTTTAATTTTATTTTATTTGTAATGCTCTTTCCAAACCAGTTACACAACACATGGTTCTTGCCTCAAGCAGCTTTTCTAGCTACCAAACATCAGTTGATTGTGTTTGTGTATTGGCCTCTGCTGCGGTGCCCAGTTAGTCGGTATTGCCTGCTGGGACAGTCTAAGCAAACTCTACCAGAACACCCCTGCGAGGCAGAAATTGCCCCACATTCATTGTTCCACCATGCAGTGGCTGCACTGAGCTTTCAGCCTCCCATGGGATGGATAGTTTGGGCTGGAAGGGACCAGCTGGTCCAAACTTCGGCTCAGTGCAGGGCCAACATCAAAGTCAGACCAGGGTGCTCAATGCTTTTCCCAGTCAGGCTTCATCCTCCAAGGATGGAGATCCCACCATGTCCCTGGGCACCTGCTTTAGTGCTGAACTGCTCTCCATTTGAACAATTTTTTTCCTTGTCAGAGTTTTTTGGTCAAAATTTTCCTTGTTGCTCCTTGTCATCGTTGCCTCTGATCTATTGCTGTCCACACCTGTCAAGAGCCTGGCTCCATCTTCCCTGTAGCTCCCCCAAGTTAGGCACCCAAAGACAGCAGTTAGACCTCCCCACCCTCTTAGCCCCCTCCTCTGAAGGCTGAACAAACCTTCAGTGTCTCTTTGTATATCAAGCTGATGAGAGAAAAACTCAAATTGTTGGCAGAGACGTGAGTCTTGCCTGTTCTGCTGAAATAGGTGCATGCCAAGCTAGTTGCAAGAAAGGATTGTGTGCCAGGCTACGTCTTGCGTCTTGGCAAGTCAACACACATTGATTTGCCACGGTTACTAGTCAACGGTATAAGCACATTTGGTGTTGGCAAAAAGCCTTTCCTGAGCCATGTTAAAAGGTGTAGCGCACACAGAGCCTAAGAAATGGTAGTGTCATTCTGTTGGGGGAAAAAAAATTATCCCAATACTTAGACAAGTCCCCTGGTTTTGGTACGCTTATCCAGCCCCGGCCCTCAGGAAATCTGGCACCATATACTGTTTTATCACAACTGCCTTGGGATTATAGGAAGGCTTTAGTCTAGTTCTCATGGATATTCCTGCCTTTACTAAACAAAACTATGCCTAGGCTAGGATTACTTGCAGCTGTCAGCCTGAAAAGCCATTTTCTATACAAAACAGCAAACTGCCACTTTTTTTTCAGTGTTGTGTGACACAGCCACTCTTTAAATGTAAAACTGCACAGTCAGTGAGTTACTGAGTGGCAGGATAGACTGGACTTTCCTCCCTCAGTAAGTAGATTTCATGCCCACACAGACCTAGAGAGTGGAGATCCCCCTAGATCTCTCCCCCCTACAGGAGGAGGAATCTGTACCTCATTGTGTTTCAGGGCTAAAAGACTGTTGGTATCTATCTCACTTAGAGGAAAGAATCAGTGTAACATGGTAATTTGTGGGTTTGCATTCATGAAGGGTGGCATTTTTTCTGTGTGCCGTAAGCAACTGTAAACTCTTCCATGGAGACTCTGGAAAATTTACTTGGAGTTTGCATTGAGTGGTTTATAACAGAAGCCCATCAATATTTTGCATTATACCACCCTCTCCCACATGCCTGGGAAAGACCTTAAAATTGTTAGACCTCCACGAACCTGCACCCCCCTCTGATTTAATTATAAATGCTGCCCCAGAATGGATGCTGAGGATGGAGAAAAGGGGTCCGTGTAACCACACTGTCGCTGCTTCATGTGGCCAGCCCAAAGCTAAGGTGGGAGAAAGGGGTGGGGGATCAATGGAGTCTTTTTTACTCATGGCAAATCCACATCTGTGTTGACGTTGTCAGTGCAATGCAGTGTTCACATTTCCAAACTACCGTCCTTCCGGTCGAGGAGTCATATATTAACCAAGTTAGTAGTTCTGCCAGGAAATAACAAGGATACCATGCGTTTCAGCAGTGCTTTTCATCAGATTATTCCTACTTACTTTACAAACAGAATTAAGGAAGCCTCACAACATCCCTGTGAGGTAGGTGGAAATTCTTACACCCATTTTACAGGTGGAGAAAACAGGCACTGAGAGGTAAAGTGATTATCACAGCAAGTCAGAAGCAGAGTTGGAAATAAATCTAAGATTATCATCCTAGGTCCACTGCTCTAGACACTAGAGAACACCAACTCCCACATGCTATTGTAAGCTAAGACACTACCTTTCTCTTCTATTTTCACCTCCTTTGGTGATTTTGACACTTGCATCTTATGCTCCTTGCAGAGAGCCATGTGATCAGTAAGTAATTTATTTGCACAGAGAGCTAAGGGCGTACACACACCTTTAAATGATCCAGGCATGGCTCTAATTGTCCAGTGACTTCCCCCTTCCCAAGAAGATAATTTTCCCTGTTCTTTACATATATATCTATGTTTTGCTTAATTATTTTTTGGGTAGAATCATACACTGAATCCACAGCTCCAAGGCTGTTATGCAACTTCACTAGGAATTTCTTGAATAAATGATTAAATTTGTCTCATTAAGAGGGAATAAAACACATTTTTATGCTATCACATCCAGAAATAGCAATAATCCTTTGCTCATCTGTAGGGCCTCCCGTCCAAGGACCTCCCATTCTATTACTAGGACAATGTATCGAGCCTCACATTGCCTTTGTGAGGTAGAAAATGATTCGCCATTGTACAAGAAGGAAGAATGACTTGCTGACAGTCCCACAGTGATTTCGTTGCAGAGATGAGGCTGAATGCCGGAAGACCGGACTGTTAGTTCCCTGCCCAGTTTGCCGAGAAGCGCTGTCTTGATGCCGTGGCTCATCCTTGGTGGCTACAGGTTCGTTAGCAGCCTGGCAGAGTACTTGAAAACTGGCTTGAAAAAAAAATAAAAATCAACAAGCAGTTGACTGGATGCAGGAGGACAACGCTGGCTTGTTTCATTGTGCTGTCGTGACCCGGAGGAAGAAAGAATGAAAAAGTGTCCATTGAGTACCTGGCGTATAGTGCGTTTTACTGAGGCACTCCAGTGAAAAAGAATGACATACTCAACATCTGATGATATTGTGAACCATATACCTCTGATGAATAAGCACTCATCTTAAGCAGTCCAGTCATCTAATGAAGGTGTGCATGTCAGAGGTCAGGAACAGGGATGGTTATTAAAATACCTGGTATGTAAAAGGACTTGTCAAGTAATTAGAAATAAACAAGTGTGGGGGTGATTCATCTAGTCCAGTGCATTGGTATCTGAAAGGGTTAGATGCTCCGAAGAAGGCAGAAGATACCCCATACTGAACCGTTACAGGGTTTTGATTTTTACTTACAGAAGAGTGCGTTTCCAACCCCCTTCAACAAGTGGGCTTAGAACCTTAAAACTCTCTTACATCTTTCTGTGAAGAAAATAAAAAGTAATAGCTCTCATCTAGTTTAAGTGTGGTGATTTTGCTGTTCATCTGAATCTTTGCCCTTTCTTGAATTCTTGTGTCTTGAATTGGGCACAGTGGACTCTCTTCCTGCTGAAAAACATTCTCATTCCTCAGTTGCCTTTCATTTGTGTTAACTGTTCTCCTGTTTCTGTATTAAGAGAGTGGATAAATGGTAGCCTCCAGATTCTCTCTCTGCATGTTCCTTTGCATGTGTTGCTTTGCCATATTCCTTCCCAAAACTGAGGAGGTACCTTCCAGTTTTCCTTCACAAGGAAGGACAACCTAACAGCCTTTGTCCAAGGAGCAAAGATTTTGACCTCAGGCTGGAAACCTTGGGAAAATACAGAGGCCCAAGAGGAGCAAAAGGATTAATAGTATATTTAAAAAACAAAATATGTGGCACCGCTATGGCGCTGAAGAATCCCAGTGCACCCTACAAACTTTCTACATATGTACAGCTTACTTTACTCAGCAGTCAAGTCTAGCCGCCTTTGCGCTCGTGTAGGGCAGCTGCGGAACAAGGCAGGGGAACTCCACCAAACAGGTGGGATCAGCAAGCAACAGACCTGACTGCATTGGTGGCTGCTGGGGCTGGGACACAGGGCAGCAGGACTGGAGGTGTGAGCCCAAGCCTACCCAGAGCGCTCTCAGACACCCATTTGACTTCAACGGGCTGGGAGTCAGCCCTGCTGCAAAGGGAGACCGCAGGGGGTCTTTTCTAGCTAATGGCGGGATCAGAGTTTTATGCATTATGCCAAAGACCTTTTTTTTTTCCCCTGACCTGGATTAGAGCTCGCCCTGGGAACAATGGGATGGGCTTCAGCCCAGCAGAAGGAATTTGCTGAGCTGGCAGGGTCTGAGGTTTGCAGAGCAGAGCAGATGAGAGTGCATACCTGTGCTTTTCTGGCATGAGGCTCAGTTCTGGGGGGACATAGCTGTGAACCTGAAGCCTTTGAATGCATTGCTGCACTGTCCCAGCCAAAAGGTGCTGCTGTAGTCCTAAAATTAGAAATCCGCAGACATTTAGACGTTTGCAAGCACATGCTTTTCTGCCTTTTGTAACAAAAAAAGATTTTGCGGAGGCTCTGAGAGTTCTGTACAGACCTGTCGGCACAAAAGGTCTAAATCATCTTTTGAAAGGCCTTGTTTTACTCGAGACTTTGGCATTTAATAGGGAAGTAGACCCCTGTCTGTCAAATTAAAAACAAAGGATGTCAAAAGACTATTATCATATCAGACTTTTCAAACTTGAACAACCAGTTTTGTATTTAGAGGTTTGAGTAGTCACATAGTTACCCAGACCCCTGGTTTAGATTCACATGTGCCTTCAGGACTCTGTACCTGAGATTTGCTGAGTGCCCTGTAAGTTTGGGAGCTCCAGGAACTGAGCACATGTCAGGATCGTGCCATGAAGGCGTGTATTTGGTTTCATGCTCTGGGGGCTGTAGCTGTTTCTTCCTTTCACAGAAGCCTTCCCACGCTTGCTTTGCTAATTCGAGTTTCAGATCTTTTAAGTCACAAGACTACAAGTAAAAAATACCATTTGAATTTATTCTCTCCAGTGCTCTGAAATAGGCTCAGGGCTGGATGACCCTCTTGGGAACAAATAATCCATCTGTGGGCATCTGCTAAATCCTAGTAGAGAGCTACTGTTAACCTTGCCCACTGTCAATGTCACTTGAAAAGCAGAAATATTTTTGGCAAAGGGAAAATATTTTTACCTAATTCAGATTTGCATTCACAGCGAAACTGGGGACATTTTGGCCTTTATTTTCTGAAAAGAGAAGGGAAATACTGCTAACTATTTTAGTGTGGTGATGCTAAGCACAGGATTCACTTTGTGAATTAAGTAACTGCAATTCCATGCCAACAGCGAAGGGGACATCTGCTCAGCATGCCATAGGTGGCAACAGAAAAAGAAATACTAACTCCAGTTGTTGGTCAGTCTTCCCCCTCACTGGCTGAAGGGACAGATCTTCCCCACATTCCTAGAGAAATGTGGAACACAAAGCTTCCAGTAAATACGTTCACAGGGGTGACATTTGGGTTTCACTGCCACGTTAGGTTTTAAAATACATCAGTTTGTGTATAGTGTAGATATTACTAAGGAGTGTAAGGAGTGAGCTGGCATGTGGAAACAGGGAAAATGTTCCTTTTCAAATGGGCATACAGGGCAAATAAGGCACGGTTACCATGATAGTACCTTTCCAGTTGAGAATCTCAAGAGGAAATAATATTCAAATGGCCATTTTAGCACTTTGCTTAAAAATATCTTTTGATTCTTTCTCTCTCTTTCCTTTTCTCTTCAACTTTTTCCTTTTCATGTGCTCCCCATATCCTGCACCTTCATACAGTCAAATCATCTGACCTGGCCCGGCTGCTGGCTTTACTTAGCCTGCTGAGGGGTCTCATATCAGTGGCGAGTTCAGCAGGTGCTGAAGGCCCTTCCACTTCATCGCTCACCACCTCCTCTGCTTTCTTCACCCCTGGCTCTTCCTGAGGTTCCAGCTGCTCCTCTTCTTCTTCCTCCTCTTCCTCTGCTCTTACCTTCTCCTCTTCCGGTTCCTTCGCTGGTGCATATGATGGTAACCTCTCATCGAATGCCCTGGAGAGATCTTCCAATGGTCCCATACCAATCTTCTCCTCAAACTCATTGAAGGCTGACGGAAGGGGACTGGGCTCAACCCCTACTTCCGTGAGAGGGAAATAGGGAGACACCGGCTTTTCTTCTTCCAGCAGCTTGTAGCCTTTGGCTTTGGGGATGGAGGGGACTGTGATGGCAGGGAGGGGCTTCTCCGGGATCTCCCCAATCTGTTCCTCTGCTGGTCTTCTCAGAGCCTTCCGGATCCTTTTCAGGATCAAGTGACTGATCTCCACCAGGTTGAGGAAGAGGGACACGGAAGCCACCACCAGCATGAACATAATAAAGATGGTCTTCTCTGTGGGCCTGGAGACAAAACAGTCCACAAGATTGGGACAGGGCCACCGCCCACAGCGGTAAAGGGGGAGAATTCGGAAGCCGTACAGGAAATACTGACCTACTATGAATCCCACCTCAAAGAGAGTTTTGAAAATGATGTGGAAGATGTAGGTTCTCAGGAGGGTACCCTCCAGGCGAAACTTCTTGGTTCCATCAGGGTTGTTGCCTTTGTTTTGATTTGGAGCCAGGGGCAGCTTCTCTTCATCCACTTCAGCTTGCTGTCGCTTCTCAGCTTCCTCTCTCTCTCTCCTCTTCTCCTCCATGCGGACATGGTGCACCGCATGTCCAAAGTACATTAGCGAAGGCGTGGATACAAAAATGATCTGCAGGACCCAGAGCCGGATGTGGGAGATGGGGAAGGCCTCATCATAGCAGACGTTCTCACAACCAGGTTGCTGGGTGTTGCACACAAAGTCTGACTGTTCGTCTCCCCACACTAGCTCGGCAGCTGTTCCCAGGATCAAGATGCGGAAAATGAAGAGCACTGTGAGCCAAACTCTCCCGATGACAGTGGACTGCTCGTTCACCTGCTCTAAAATGTTCCCCAAGAAACTCCAGTCACCCATTTCTTACTGTGTAAGGAAAGAAAAAAGAAAGAGAATGACCACAAATTATGCTAAATTTAAAAGATTTCAGGTTTTCCCACTGATGCCTGTTGTTGCTTTCGACTAGTATTTCCCTAGTATGCTTTGAGAACAGAAAGAAGGTTGCTTGCTTGCTTATTTGCCTGATCACAATGATTTATTAGAAGAAGAAGGGCTGGGAAGCCAGAGCAAACTGCTTGCTAAATTCTTTCTTCCCTGTCTCTAAATGGGCAATTACTTTCCAGCTGGGGAGTATATTTAACTCTTTTTCCAGGTAAGAGTCTTCTATGGTGCCTTGTAGGCTTCATTGCGTGAGCCTGCTTAGATTTTGTACACGTACAAACACTCGCCAGCAGTACAGTAGAACAGATTTATCAGCAGGCAGCTGCAGCGGTTAGAAAAGAGAGTGAAGGTTTCAAGCACCCAAGCTCTTCTGCAGCAGAAACACACGCAGGTCAAAGAGATCTCAAACTGCTGACCATCTTGCACCTACACAAACCTGAATTCCCTGTAGGTTGCAAACATTAATTCTACATTAGAAATCACTCTGTTAGGTAAGAATAGCAATAACAACATCATTATTATGTTAGTAATATTGTAAAAGCTTCATAACTACCATATATACTAGCTTTGCTATATAGTATGCATTATATACAATATAATTATTCAATGTTATTGAGGTTGTTCTTTGTATCCTCTTCTGAACTCAGTTGCCACACTGACATTGGAACCAAGCCGGAGAGAAACACAAAGTTCTATAACTGGGACCTAAAATACCATTTTCTCTCTCTAAAATGTCAGTGCCGCTACCTCAGGCTAACAGAGAGCTGGAAGCCACCTACAGATATCCTGTTGCTGATTTCAAGTAATGCAAGTCAAACATTACATGTGTCATTATTTTTGAATGATAAGAAATTATTCCTAGGCCAGGACTTCATCCTGTGTATCCTAAACTTCCCACTATATACTTTTAGGCAAGGAAAAATCTATGAAGGAGGGAAATAAAGAGGAAACTTTTTTGGGATGGGCTGATTTAATGCATGACAGCAGTCTGAAATCTTTGAGGAACGCAGAATATTACAGTGACTCAGAAAAAAACAACTTATGGACCATGACAAGTGAAACAGGGAACATTATTGATAAAATAGCTGTTCACAGGGATCTAGAAGTTCATCTCTTAGATACTACCTCCATCTATATTTTCCTAAGTGCAGACACGCGTACCCAAGTGCTGGGAAAAAGAAGGGACAGTCAACAGCATGGAAATCTGAGTATCTAAACTTCCCTCCTCCGGATACCACTGGGATATATTTGTAATGCCATATGTTACGACACACCAATGCATACCAGTCTGCTTCAACTACCGTGTGTACGTGTTCACACATAGACAAACACCCAAAATATTGAGAGCTCTCTGGCTCTGGGGAATTTCACAAACTTTCAACAAAAAAAAGATCTTTCTGATGTCATTTTTCTAAAACAAGATGGACTCATTTTCCTTGCCTCCAAACCTTGTAAAATCTTAACCCCAGCCACCCATGTTAGAAAACAAAGAACAGAACACAGTCCTTCAGCTCGCACAAACACCTTGCATGCGTAAGCGGCAAACATAATTTAATCACCAAAGAAAATTGCTACTTTCTCAGTCATTAGAGTTGTGTAAAAGAGTGTGTTAATGTCAGCACTTACATTAACAAGTCTAGCAGAAGATTATGCTGTTTACATACATTATCTAAACTGATTTAAACATTCTCTTTCTGCAAATTCACAGAGCAAAGTACACCCGACAGTTACCAATCATGTGCAACTCTGTAAAAAACATGACTACACACAACATAAACTTCATTGTCCCCCAGGCACCGCAGATAACTCCATCCCTTTCTTTCTTTGTGAGTCATGCTGATTTCCACAGCTACCATTTGAATGTTTCCACTGCAGCATGCAAGAGCAACATTCTAGACATGATAAACCTTATCATACGGAAAACTGACTGTACAAGAGAAGGAAAAATGTTTCCTGTCTAACTCCATCAAATGTCTCGCTTGCAGCTTGCTAGATTTGGCTAAGCTGTTCCTGGAATCACTTCCAAACTAGTCACGTTTTTCAAAAACCTGTCGTGACCATCCTCTCTGTTTTCTGCAAGTGAGGTGGTTTGAGGTTGCTCACTCCGTTCAGCTGCAAGGAACAATATTGGGTGGACTAAAGATGAGTGGTACAACCAGTTCAAATGTCTAGGATTCCACCTGTAAGCAGTCAGCCCCTCAAGTCTCAAGAAAGGTGCAAGCGATGAATTTAGGCAGTCACCTTCTCCTTTAAATTCCCTGCCATGAGGAAAGACTGCCTAAGCCCACTCGGAGCCAACAGACTCATGTTCTTAACTCACATGGGCTTGTTGCAACCCCCCACCCTGCGCTTCCAGATGTTGCAACCTGAGCACGCTACCAGCGAAAAAGACTGTATAGGTTAAGGATGTTGAGCAAGCAACTTGCCGCTGTGAAAGGCTCCACCGAAGAAATGTGTCCCCCTCCTCTCTTGGCACTCTGCAGGGAAGAGTGAACTTTTGTCTCTCTTCTTCCCTACCCTACAAGTCCCAATCTTGTCGCACGACTGAGCAGATATGACTGAATTGGCTCTGATGCTGGGTTTTAGTTGCCCTGCAATATTTAAGCTCCGAGCCAGACGGCTTTATGAAGTGAGTGACAGTTAGTGACGTGGGGAACAATAGGGAGAAAAAAATAAAGAGGGGCAGAGACACAGAGAGGAGAATCCACTGAACATGAAAAAGCAGAGGGGGGAGAGGAACAGGCAACAGGAGTGAAAACCTAATACATGCATAAATGGGAGTTTGCACAGTTAAGCAGGGACCAAGCATCTCTGGAATTTTGCCATGGTTCAGCACAGCTCCGTGTGTGTCCCCACTCGCTGTCTTTAGGTGTGGTGGTGTGAGAGGTGAAAAGTGAGGGCCAACATTTCTGATGGTGGCAGAACTAACTGAATTAATTTCTTACCCTACACCCAGCTCTGACAGCCAAGTCGCATTGCTGATTGTTAGCACAGGCAGCCACTGAGGTACTGGGACTGTATTTGGCATTGCCAGGTACTTTGGACTGTTCTTTAACATCTTTTACCTGGAAAAAGCAGCAGTATGGGAAAACAAGATCATGTGTCAATATTAATCAGAGGTGAAAAATACCAATTTTACAACCTCGCCTTTCAGTGTCTTAGTTCAGCTTAGCTTTGCTTAGTTTTTGCTCCAAGTGCATCTTGCACATGCATCAAAAATGTCTAAAACAAACTGTTTTGTTAAGGAGTGTAGCTGAATTCCAGCAGCCCAGCAAAGAGGAACGTTACCTCAGGGGCACTCGCCTACCCCCAGCCATCTGCAAAAATGCCGGAGAGCC
The DNA here is from genome assembly GCA_013398915.1 of Dromas ardeola. Classification (NCBI taxonomy): domain Eukaryota; kingdom Metazoa; phylum Chordata; class Aves; order Charadriiformes; family Dromadidae; genus Dromas; species Dromas ardeola. The sequence continues at coordinate 45,474 of VYZM01016819.1, forward strand.
TGCAGAAGAGAAAAGTCGCAGGCTCAGTAACGCATCCACAAGTACAACTAACTGCCCTGTGAGTTTTGATTATAAGCCAAAGGATATAACTTTATTCTGAGGTGTTATTTTTGTAGTCTTTCTGTATTAATTGCTCAGAACGTGCTGTTGGTGCTCAGCTCTGAAGAAAAAGAGGATTACTGGAAGCAAGATCTGCTAAGCAATGATACAGATACCAGGCTCATAAAGTGATGAAGCAGCAAGTAGCTCTCCTCTCTCTTTATGCAGACTCAACACTGAATTTAATTCCCCAGAATGGCATTGGGAGACGCTCTGTCTCTAGAAAAGCTGTCATTTGAATGAGATATCATGAGGGCCACAAAGTTTTGTATCTTCAAACCAGTGGTTTCAGGCCTCTCTTCAGGGTTTCTGGGCATTGGTGCCCATGTAAGTTCAGAGCCTCATTTCAGCGGATGTCTCCCCAAACAGCCTTTAAGCTGAGTTGCGTCCCCCCCAAAGTCCAAAGCACAACTGGAGGCAGAGATGATGTTTTTCAAACTGAATTTCAAAAGAGCTAAAGGATAAGTGAGAGATGGAAAAAGAATCACATTTTGCAAGAGGACCAGTTTGGAGACACAAAAGAAAAATCAATTTCTATGCATGTGGTTGGAATGAAGGTCATATTCTGAACACGTTAATAAATCACTCTCTTACCAGAGAAGTAGTAGAGGTCTATACATGACATTTTTCAGCCTGTGCTACATAAAGGATGGGAATAGTCTTCCTGGAGAGAGGACGTGCAGAGGAGAAGGCACAAGTCCCAAGAACATGAAGTGAACAAGAAAAGGCACAGTTTGATGAACAAGAGGAATCGTCCTTCAGTAAGTGAGACTAAGGAATACCTTTGTTGCTTTGTTTGCTATATGCTACTGAAATAAACTGGGATTAATACATGAGTGACTGGTCATCACTGCCACCCTCATCCCTTCTCCGGGAAGCAGTAAGAGAGGGAATACTAAATGATATCACACCTTTAAAGAGTACCTGCACGCTGGTGCATCACAGAGGCCAGATGGTTCAGACGTTAAACTGCCCATCCCTTTTCAGACTGAAACTGTCTTTTTGGAAAACTCAGCTCTGGCTGAATTTGCGTATCCCTTTCTGAGCCTTATCTCTCTGATATAATGAGCCAAAACCCAAATCTGGTCTGTAACTACATGGCTGTAGTCCATCTTTAAATTACATCCAGCTACTGTCAAGAGACATTTCCCATTAACCTTCTATCTGCCATTTGCAAACACTATCCAAATACCAAATACTGTCTGGCAAGTTGCAGAACAGATTGCAAGATGCAGAAATTGTATTCAAGTCACCGATCACTGGGTATATGTTACCTTCATCTGAATGATCAGAGTGACTTTCTTTGCTGTCACTAGGGTGCAGAGCCTTTTAACATGGGGCACACTGAGTTTGATGGACATTTCTGATTTGGGGAAAACCACACAGTTGGTTCAATGGGATGCCTTTTAAAAAGGCACCACTGAGCTCTGGGCCAGATTCTCCAGCTCACTAGGGCCTCCTACCCCTGAAGAAAATGGCCACAGAAAATGGCCTAAATGAAGATGGCCAATGAGGAATTCCTCTTGTTCTGGGGCTACACAGGGAAGTGGTTGTTTGAGATGGGGATGAAGAGGAAAGGGCTGAGCAAGGGACAAAGAAGGGGACTTGATTCTCTCAGGCATCAGGGTGATGCTGGAAGTCAGGGCTGCCTTTGTAATATGAAAGCAATGGATGTGAAAGAAAGGTGTAGAGACCATAAAACCAAAGATCCGGAAGACTGGACCTCACACGCAGCATGCAACATTCACTGAATCTTCAAAAGAACTTCAACACTAACAGTGCCAAACTGATAATGGCCAACGCTCTCAACCTGGGTATCTGGCCCAGCATTTATGTTCTCATTAGGCAACGTGTAGTAGTGCTGAGTACTTCCATCTCCAAAAAAACAGTGCTAGAAATAGTAGCAGCTAATGAGAGTAACACTGCTACTCACAGTGACTTTTTCTTGCCTTCGGAGAACCACGGAGATCTCCTGCACTTTAAAAATGTTATTTCATTTGGAAGTAAGTTTGCTTCATGGCTGACTTCTCATCCTTTTGCTGCTTTGAGTCTGGTGACTGAGCTCCTGTCTCTGGCACCACTGAGACTGTGAGGTCTCCACTGCAACTCAGCCTTTTGCTCAGAGACTACGAGGTCACTTGGGGAATGTGGGATTTTTCATTCCAAACGGATTTCCAACACAGACATGATGTCAGGACAAGGCAGGGCCATGCTATTGAACAGCTCTGTTCATGCATGATAGCAGATTGTGCAATTATATAGCGCACAACCCTGGATAACGATACCTCTCCCTCAAACAAAGTTATCTTCTCCTGATCTGCTTAGCTAGAAAGTGGCACGTTTCCTGTTCTTCTGCTGAACACACAAACCTTTTGCTCATGGCCAAAGCTGAACACTAGATACATTCAGCCTCCCTACAAGAAGCTGGGAGCTTTACCCAACACACTTGTTTGCTAGACGCTACCCAACTTACTGGACACCTGCTTTCCAGTAACACATTTCTTTGTCCATCCTAGAGCCAAAGCAGTCTATAGGTCTGATCACTAGGACCAGAATCTCCCAGATTTCATCTTCTCTCTGCCACCTACTGGTTTCAGAAATCATTTAAATGTAGCCAGCCCCGGGCAAATCTTTAGGCAGAACTTGCCATGTCCCTGCAAGTCTGGTAAATGTCACTGTCCGCGTTTTAAGGGCAGAGCTCTGATATTTTTCCAGGACTCTCTTCAGAGCCCTCCAGGCACTGGGGGATATAAATTGCCAGGGAATATATTTTGTTAGGGAACTGCAAACAAACCAAAAAGAAAAGAGAGGGAGAAAGATATAAAGCATCAAGAAGGAGGAAAATTGGGAAAGTATATAACAGGAAGGCTTGGGCAAGAGCACAGGAGAAGGCAGGGTTGGATTGTGCTGAGCCTCAAGTGGAGGATAAATACTTATGGGAAATATGTTTTTAATTTAAGGGATGGAACAAAACTAGACAATGAATAAAGATAAGCAGGGCGAAAGTGGAATGTCTTTCAATATCTGTTTAACTTAAATGCAGTCCTTCTCTGACAATTACTGTTATAAGAGGACCTGGGGAATTACAGGCCAGCCAGCCTAACCGTGATACCTAGAGAGATACTGGAACCAATTATGAAACAATCAATTTATAAGTAGCTAAAGGACAATAAGGTGATAAGAAACAACCAGCAGGGAATTTTGGAGAACAAACCCTGTCAAACCAGGCTAATTTCCTTCTTTGACTAACAGGCCCAGTAGATGAGGAGGAAACGGTAGATATAAAATACCTTGACTTTAGTGAGCATTTGGAAAATATCTGGATCGCAGGGTCCCAGAGCAGCAAGCAAAGTCACCATGCAGAGGCTACAGAGGTTGAAATGCCATAATCAAGGGTAATTATCAGGGCTTCACTTTTCCAGCTGGGAGGATCATGTCCCTGACGTTCTGCCTCCAGGGCTGCTCAGTATTTCCTTGCATGTTTTGGACAACAGACTAGAGGACAATACCGAAAGGATGGCAGCTGGGCTGGGGGGGGCGGCAGTCCCTCCTGAAGGCAGGGGAGCTGGGGCCATCAGAATTTGAGAGGAACGTGAGACACTGGAGAGGTGGCTGCCCTCTGCCGAGGTGACTGCTGCAAGATACCATCCAGGAGAGGTGGCTGCACAGACACCAAATGCGCTGGTCCGAACTAGATCATAACCATTTCAGCAGCAGTGCAGCAAAGAAGGAGCTGGGGTGGGACCGAATATGAGTCGTTAAGTGAGATTCCCACAGAAAAAACCAAATCTCATTCTGAGATGCTTTAAGGGGACTTTTGTGTATAAGGCAGAGGAAGCAATTATTTTATGCATTTACTCGATACCGCTGAGCTCTCAGCAGGAACAGTGTGTCCGGTTCCAGGCACTACATTTTACAGGAGATGTAGACAAATTGGAGAGAGTCCAAAAAAGAACAACAAAATGATAAGAGATGCGAAAAAACATGACTTATAAGGAATAGTTAAAATAACTGAGTTTGTTTTCTCTAGGAAAAGAACAACAGGAGGGGAGGCATGATAACAGTCTTCCAGCACATAAACATTTGTTATAATGGGTGGAGAGACTAAGCAGTTGTCCTCTACATTCACCAGAAGTAGAAGAAGAAATAATCAGCTTAATTTGCAATAAAAATGATATAGCTAAACATTAGAAAAACACTTTGCCACGGTAAGAATAGCAAAGCACTGCAGCACGCTGCTTGGGGAGGCTGTAGAATCACAGGAGGTTTTTATGAAGAGGTAAACAAACATCTGTTAAGGATGATCTTACCTCATAAACAGGAAACAATCAGGGGGGAGAGGGAGGTTTTCTGAGGTCTTGGGCTCTACATTTTTATGTAGGGCCAAAGACCCAGATAAATCTCAGAGAAATGTTTTCTGTTTAGAGATAAAAAGTATCTTGCCACCAACCCTGAAAACTCAGCCTGGACATCCCGGGTTGTCTACACCACCCGGTGCAATGCTGAGCTGGGGAGATACCAGCTCAGGTCTGCGAGCAGGTTGGCTGTGTCAGCAAAGCGTTCCACTTGAGTTAATTATCTCCTCTGGAGTGGGGCTAATTAGCTGGGGCAGTGTGACACACGGTGGTGCTATGCCGCTCCCCGTGCTGGTGCTAGCTCACCCCAGGCTACCAGAGGTACCTCCACACCACCCTGCAAGGAGGGCTGTCCTCAGGGAAGCTTCGGGAGGGTCGCTGCTTTGTTCTTTGGCTTCAGTGATGGCTCTGCATGTGCTGTGGATTTAGAGGTGTTTGCTCACCATAGCTACATTTCAACCAATTTGTTCTCTTACTGAAGTAACTGTAAGGTTAAACACCATAGCTAATTTAGAGTGTTCCATCAGGACATGGACGCTAAACATGAAAAACGGGGTGCGAGCGACCCATAGTGCTTCCAGTGAGAAACCCTTTTTTCTCACTCAGTTCAGCGCTGACCTTTTCCAGAGATGCTGATTTTATCTGAGGGCAGGAGGAATAAGACCCCCACACACACCTTGTCCCAGGACAATTTTTGCAGCAGCATCAGCAGAGCAGAACTAGGCAGCAGCCTCTCCCAAGCGCTCTCTCGGGCTCCCCGCAGCCTAAACCACTAGCGGGCGGTATCTTCTCATTCCTGCACTGTACAGCACCAGGGGAGGATGCTACGAATGAGAAAGGAGAAGGCACGGTCTGCCTCTTACGCCGTATTTAAGCCTTGCCTTTTCTCTTCCCTCATCCCTCGTTTCTTGAACTTTTTCTGCTAGATACAAAACTAAGGCAAAGCAAACGCAGGAAGGTTGTGGTGATGCAGTAATACCTATTGTGAATATGATTTTTAATAGTACTTTCACAACGGTTAATTAGATGGAGTTAAACTGACATGAAGGTCACTTTTATGTCATTGATTTTTACCTACAGAATAAGTGAAAACTTTGTTGACAAAGCACTCTTTTTGCTAGTATAATTTGTATTTTCACTTGAATCTGCATCCCTTATCCAGCAAATATTTCTCACGTATACCAGCTGACCTCCATGATTCTCCCTTTAACGACAGCACGGTTAATAATAAAAACTGCACTAAACTGACAAAGACCATGTTAGGCAAAGGAGATGAACACGCACACGTCAAGGGTAGGTGCTATGGTACTGCAGCAGCAGCACAAACAGGGCTAGGAAGAGAAGAATACTGTTTTAGACACATGATTTTATGCATCGGCGTGATTTCACTTAAAACTTGACCAGGCTATTCCTAGAAACGCAGACCTTTAAAACAGTGTCCTGGTTAAAATTTCCAAGTTCTCATGCCAGCGCAGATGCTATTTCTGAAGAGGTGCACTGGGAAAGGGCCCAGAGTTGTCGGCAAGGTGTAGCACGTGCATTATGGAGACTTCATATACAAATATGCCTTTCCCATGTCTCCATATACCCTCCTCTTACCTGTCCCTTTCTCTGCCTCCTGCCTAGAACCTACAGCCTGGTCAGACATAGAGGTGGAACACATCAGCTGGAGGACGTCACCAAAAAGATCTGAGAATACAGGCAAGCTGCATACTTACGTGGTCTGTGGACTCAGATTTCTCTCTGCATGTATTCTCGATTATGGCTCTTCCACCACTATTGAGATACTCCTCACAGAAATGGATTAACTGCTGGGAGTAGATTAGGGAGCTGTGAGGTATCAGACCAGTTAGGGAACACGTTGCTTATAGCCAATCTGAACTATGTAAAGTGGATCCAGGGGAAAGCAGTGACAAGCACCTGATCATACTTCTGGTAATAATTAATTGCTCCAGGCCTGCCAGTAAAAGAGGGGCTAATAATATCTCCCAGACTCTTGAGGGGGTCTCGTTTGTTTGTTTTATCAAGAATTTTTGTACAATCTCTTAACATCCTCAGGCACAAGGAGCTGCAAAGGACAAAGCTTCTGAAAGACCTGAATAAGTGGGCATGTCTGGAAACATCCCATCTTACCTCACTCTCTGTGAGGTTTGTTGCCTTCCAGTTTCTGCTGGGGGCTCATTCCATACTCTCTTGTCCCTTCTTCTGGGCTCTTCTACCACCACCAAAGCTTGCCTTGCTGAGTGGTAGGCTCAGGGCTCTCAGGAGCGTTGTCACCACCCACTCTCCACCTTTATCTCCCTGACTTCATTTCCACACCATGGAATGATGCGATGGAGGTGCACTGTGCATACAAGGTGCAGAGGTGGCCCAGGAGAGCTCAGAAGGACGACAGGGGAGGGATGTGGATGGCAAAACAGGCCATTATCTCTGTCCTTCACAGTCCCGAGAGATGCGCATACCTGCCATGCACTTTGGCTGACCTCGGCTTCCCATTTCCCACAGCAGAGCATGTTCCCAGCCTCTCTGGGGAGGACATCCGTGGGGACGGTTCCTGTTTCCCTGCCCTTTCAGTCATTTGCCTTCCTGAGCCTGATATGATTGTTTCTTTGGGCACAGTGTAAAGATGCCAGCAAGGAACGGAAGCCTCTCATGCCTCAGCAATTTATTAAGAAGAAAAGGAGGTTATTGAACTTGGAAGCTGTTGAGCCAGCCGTTCGCTTTTCCTGATCGAGAAGATAACCTGTCCATAGATAAATCATCCATCCAAAGGTCTTCAGCATTCCCTGAGACAACCTGGCCTCGAGCTAATAAACAGCCGGGTGGAGGGAGGCATGGATTATCTATGAACAGACCTGCCAGAAAACATAGGTGGTACGGCTAAAGGGCTTCCAGTTTGGAAAGACCTGTTTTGTTTTCTTTCTTCATTGTTTCCAGCAAACTTCAATCATTTGAAGTCCTTCTACTGCTCAGTGAATATGATATTCTTAACAGCAATATGGTTTAAAGCATTACCAGGACCCTTGTAAAAGAAGCATTAAGACTTTGGGGGTCTCCTGTTCTGGTTCAGACCCGGCAAAAATTTCAGCAGCTACTTCTACGGCAAGTTCCACCTTGACATGGCAACTGTTGATTAGTCTTCCACATGTCCTGCACTACGAGGCCCCATTCTTGTCTCATAATGAACACAGCTATTACTACAGATAGCTCCTCAGCAAAACGTCCTGTGTCTCTCCAGTCCCTGAAGCTCTGAAGTGAGAACACAAACTCTAGTTTTTCTGTTGGACACCCTGCTTTGGCCCAGGGTGCAGCAGGTTTTGTGGGTTTCTAATCCCTCTGCTGTGTATCAGCTCCACGACCAGTGCTGGGTGTATTCAGCTGCAGCCCTGGCTCTTCCTTTCAAAAGCGTGCCCTCCTTTACAGAAGCACAATATAGAAGTCAATTCCATTCTAATACATCCTCTTTAGCTGTATACAATTGTGGCATCCCTTTCCATTTTATATTCATCAAGGCTTTGCCTGCCCAGGGGATTACAGCTATAAGGCATTGGAAAAGACGCTGGGATGGTTTGTATGACTGAATGTTAAAATCAATGGCTGTAGCCCTAAGAAAGACTGAGTGGGCAGAATAGGGGTAAAAAGAAAAAGTAATGCCTGCTTGCTTGTTTGTGATTTTGAATTGTAACTTCTAGTTAACAATATTCAGTCCATGTTCTAGTAACTGGACTGATGGTACGGGTCTGGAACAGATAACCGAGCAGCACTAGAATATGGGAGCACTGATTATTCGAGCACTAACCAAAGAAAAAATAAACATAAGTTATTGCTTAATTTAACACATGCTGATGTTGCTGACTCAAAAGGAGCTTTGGGGATTTTTAAGTGTTCTAAACAGCTTCCTCATTTTGCAAATCTTAAATCCAAAATGAACAAAATCTGTTATTTCACCTCACCCGGATGGGTATAGTGATGGTAGAAATGAGAGGCCAGTAGCAGGTTTACTGATCCCCAGTTAACTGCACTGTTATATGAAAGCAGAAGGTGATCAAAAGTGGTAATGCAATGCTTTGAAAGACATGATGCTTCTAAAAGTCCTGTTTCCCAGCCCTGAGTAGAATTCTGGGCTAAATCAACACAAAGAAAGGATCTAAATAAGAAAATATAAATAATCATTGAGAACTGCTTAAAAATTTTTTACTAGGCACCAAAACTACGCAACTCCCCAGTAAAGAAAAAATAGCGTAATTGAAAAAACATCAACCAGATTTAAAATGGGAATGGGGGTGGCTTTAAGTAAATAAAACACGTATAACAAATAGTAAGAGAGAAGAAGCTGAATATAAATTAGAAGATAGGAATTATAAAAAAATGAGGATAGAAGTGAAAGGAAAAAAAAGACTGACAAAGCTTTTTTTTTTTTTAAAGTAAATTAAGAACAAAATGAGTCCTAATCACGACATTGATCTGTTATCAGATGGAAATGTTAGATTATTCAATAATAATGCAGACAAGAAAAATGAAATCAATAAATAGTTCTATCCTACTGCTGGGAAAAAAGAAAGTAGATGATGAAGACATTGTTGATGATGTGTCTATTCTTGTAATATCTCAGAGGAATTAAATACCACCTACTAGAATCAGGCATTTTAAATCAGCAGGACTGGATACCTTGCACAGAAACTTTCTTTTTCCTATTTGTTTTTTAAGCTGCACAGGATGTCTCTGCACTATTTATGTTGATTTTCTGTACTTCTTGGTGCAATGGGTAAGTCCTGGAGGAAAAGATGAAAACCCATAGCCTGGCAGTTGGTAAAGACCATGTAGAAGGACATAGTTATTTTATAATTATGTCATAACTGTAATTACTCACAGGTAAGTACAGACCTGTGATAGAATCTCAGTCCTGAACTAAATAATGGAGTGGCTAACACAGAACACAGGAAATAAAAGGAGGGAAATATAACTAGAGGCAATCGACATGGGTTTATAGAAAATTCACCCCATTGAACTGTGTTAATAATTTTCTCTGAGGAAATTGCACATACTGTTGTTAAATACAACAAAGCTGGTACAATATACTTAAGACCCTGGAAGGCAGTTTCCCTTCTATCACATGGCAATTCGATTAAAGAACTTGCTTGACATAAAAATAAGATAGCAGCCATTAAACAGACTATAAATGACCTATCAGACTGGTCCCAAAATACAAGTGAGAACTAGAAGTGATTGTTTTGTTTATAGCATGTTTGTACCAAGATACTGGAGGGTGTTTGGCATCACGATATTTTTAGTCAATAACCTGGAAGAAAACGTCAAGCATTTTGCAGATGTCACTAAGTCCAGGAGAAGGTTAAATCATGAAAAAGGGGACAGCTGATGTAGAGCACCCTGATGTCACAGTGAGTTGGGCAAACACAGAAAGGGTTTGTTTTAGCACAAGGAAGGTCGTGTCTTGCACATCCGCAAGGAGATCAACTGTGGGTCCGCTATGGGGAACTTTGTCCAGGGAAACAGTGACTCTGCGGAGAACTCTGAGCTCAGGGTAGCTGAGGAACTGCATATGAGCTCGCAGTGCAACGCTGCGCTTGATAGGGCTAACGTGATCCTTGGATGTACACATAGAGGCAAGGTGTGTACATATATCACCTCAGTCCCACCTGGTTTATTCTCCAATTTTCATGACAGTCCTCTGCTGTCAAAATCTCCCCACTATGTCTTCTACATGACCCCTAACTCCGCAAATTAGAAAAAGAGTGCTTATTTTCTGGTTCGAAAGTCAGCTTGTTTTAATGACTACCTGCCAGCTCGAATGAAGAAGGTACCTCCCAGGACTGTCTTCTCACCTTGTACTGATCATATGAGATCTTTGATCTACACATGTGCTGCTAGTATGAAATTTTAAAGGTTTAAATCTGCTCTCGTCCAGCTCCCCAAAATAATTTATGATCTGTGAGGTAGCCCAGAAAGCAGTGTCACGAGTGGTGATGTACAGCATCATCCTGGGGATTCTTGCTCACACATTTCAAAAGCTGGCCTGATCTGTGAGCAATGTCTCCTCTCTCAGTCCTGGAAAGATAGCGCCCATCTTTGCCGTCCACATAAGGGAAGCGGTTTGAAGGACATAGGCAAGACCATGCGAGAAACAAATGGGAAGCGAGAAGACTAGAATTACTGCAAAGCAGAATGAGAACAGCAAAGACCATTCAGCAGAAAAGAAAGCAGTAGACACATGGCCAGAGCACAACCCATAAGTGCCAAAGGACAGCTCACAGGCAACTTGAACCTAGACCCTGCCTCCTTTAAGCTTAATACAGATGATGCCCCACAAAGCAGCTAGGTGTGTTCATATCACAGGGTATCATGCATCAGCACCTGAGATGTCTACAGCACTCAGGTGCGTATGTCCAGCATGAGGGTGCCAGCAACCTCCTGTCTCTTACTGTACGCTTTCAACTCTACTTATCGGAGTACAAACGCCAATCCTTGAGAGCTGTCAGTGAACCTACAAAGACTTATGAACAACCAGCCACCAATCACGTACCCCGAACAGACCCAAAAAAAATACAGAGACTCCTGCAAATTTTTTTGGATGCTATTTGCTGTATACATTGCCATGTGACTGTCCTACGAGTAGATTTTAATTTACCTGGAAATTGACACTTGCATTAACAGGTCTCCCTGACGGCAAAGCCTTTAGTCACTGATGAATCTCAGATGTCAGAGGATGGAACCACTTCATTTCCTGCAAACTAGTCCAGTGCTGTTACACTCTTTGAATGTATTGCCTATCCTGCCAAAGCATGGAAAACTTGGAACTGTCCTAGAAAACATCTGTCCTGGGAAAAGCAAAGGCTGCCAAGGAATTGAGGAAAGGGTATTGATTTCTGACCTTTCCAAGAAAGGATGCCTGGGCAAAAAGGCAAGCAAGGTGCAATGAAAGTCCTATTCATGGAACGACAGAACAAAATAAATAAAGTAGGCTTTCTGCTAGTGCAGGAAGGAGAGCAGGCTCAGGCGGGGACTTCTAGAGGCAGCATTTAATCTAGCTTGTGTCCCTCAGAGAGAAGATAAAACTTCCACAGACTGCCATGGAAGGACATTTGTGAAAATGCCAAGTGCTTCTGATGATCCAGGCTCAACTCTCCCTTTTAGGCAAGATATTTAACAGCGACAAAAGCAAAAATGGTTGGACACAGAGCACACATCCCAGACCCATGGAAAGCACTGCCACAGACTGAGTCTGAGCCCTGAAAGGCTACATTTATCCAAGAGTACTTATGATTTCAACAGCTGTGCGTGTGTTACAGAAAGGAATGGTCTTCTTGGGAAGGATTACTATCTGAGCAGCAAAGTCTTCATGCAGCAGGGACCAAGCGTTCCTTTTGAGTCATTAACTCAGCTGTTTTGCATAGCAATAAACCCTAGATAAGGAAACAGCCAAGTGCAGCTCAGATTGCCACAGGGGTGGGGTAGAGCAGAGGTCCCTGCTTCAGCTCCTGAAAAAACCCTTCACTTGTACTCTCCGTGACTAGTTATCATCTGCCTCAGTGGCACAGGTCATCCGTGAGCAGAGGCATTCCTGGTACCACTGGAAACAGAGCCAGAGAATGGGGTCATGGCACGTTTCTGGTGAAAGCCATCAAAGCCAAAAGCTCTAAGGACTGGAGAAAGTCTCCTGGGGCCCAACTGTGCGAGCACCGCCATCCCGACCATGAGCTGGCTTGCAGTGATAACATTGTGTGCTGAGGTTGGCACACAATCCAGGTGAAGTCACAAGAGGAAAAGCTTCCCACCCCAGGCAGTCTCAGCGGTCACATCCACAGCTCCTCGCCACACTCCACCCAGCCAGCCCTCCTGCGCCACAGAGGACACGCTGCCTTGCCTGGCTTTCTTCCACTGTGTTGGGGTAGGGCTGGCTCACAAGTGGCCATTGTGTTTCCTAGGAAGTACTGTTACAGCAAGTACCTGCTCATACCGGCTGTGCGCGAAGGCTCGGAGCCTCTGCTGGTACATATTAATATTGCCCCAGTCTCCATCTGCGTCAGCACTTCATCATTCCAGCGCTGTTCTCAGAAGTTTCTAATGGTATGTTGCACCACCGACTCTTCCGCATGCACACTCTTGGCCTTTGCCAAGGTTTGGGTCTGTGGGGAATAAGGTAAGAAATTAAGCAAAACCCTGGCATCATAGGAATATGGTTTTACCACAAAAAAATTAAAATGTCCATGGGTGGGGGAGGGAAAGAACTCATTCTTGTTTGGCTCAGATATATAGGAGAATAATTGTTCAAGGTTTAAAGTTTGAAACATATGACAAAGCCATAGATGATGGTATGCAAAGGAATGCCTTGGCTTGGCCATGGGAGAACGAAAAACAACACTGATAAATGACAATTAATACTTCTTATCACTGAGCACCTCAGTGGACACTAACGAAGCCTCATTTACTTTGGGATATCACTGCAGCATAATCCAAGAAAAAGGTGACTCAAACATTCTGCATCTAGCCCATGCCCTCTTCCCCCAGTGAAGACGGTGCCCAGTTGTTCCCACTGGTGACTGGTTTCTTACACCCTGTACAACCAGACAGCCAGACCTATGGGTGCCAGCACAGACAGTGGAACAGTGCTCTGGGATGAGGGACCAGTGTCAGCTCCTCTTTGAAATGCTGGTGCTCACCTCCACCATCCTCAGTAGTCTTTCAGTGACAGAGGTGGCTGCCAATGTTATGGTGCAGGAGCACAGTAGGTGGTTACATGGGAAACAGGAATGAAGGGGGAGCAATGCTGCTCGTTGGAGCAATAGCATGTGAAACTTAAAGAGGAAGAGTGACGTGGTTTGGTTGTTTGCAGGCTGTTCACACAGGGCAGGTGAAATGGATTGGGTTGGGAGGGGATGCCTACTGCTCTTGCCGTGAGGTCCCAACTCTCAACCCCATAGCTGACAACAGCGAGCCAACCTCCGACTGTAATGCCAGAAAGAACTGCTGTGATCATCTAGATCCACAACTTCAAAATTTGGGTCAGAAGACTTGGCAGAAATCCTTCCCATCTCTGCAAGGGTCTGCTTTCTGACAAGAACGCAGCCACAGTTTGAAAGCCTCCTGTGGAGAATCCTCCACAACTCTCAGTGAGTTTTTCTAGTGGTTAATGACAATGTTAAAAAATAGTGCTCTTTCTCAAATGAATACTTTTTTTTTTTTTCTTTTCCCTGTTTTTGGGTCTTATTACCCATCAGTCTGCTAGACCACAGAAAGTTTGCTCCCTGTGTAAGCATATATAGACACTGAAAAAAGTTAGCGTTCAGCTTTCCCTTTTCCCTTCAACCTCTTTCACTGGAAGGCACGCTTCCAATTCTTTAATACCCTCAGGCATTGTCCCTGAAACCTCTCCCATCCAGGAACCACCAACAAAAGCACTAAATAGAGTACATGGGAAGTGACCGTGTTAGTGCTAAACGAGACACGCACTCAGCTTCTCCTAGAGCTATTCATCTTGAAGTTATTTACCGACCCCCAGCTACAGCATCATCCTGGAATTTTGTCATCAGCCAGTGAGCCGCTCCAGCCCCCACTCCTTCCCTGTCACTGCTTCCCAAGACAAACTTGCCAGCTGATAAGCATAGCCTGTGTTCCTTATTCTTTGACACGTGACTTACAGCAGCTAATGTTATGCTTGGCCCCATCTTTCTGAGTGATCCAGACTATTGCAGTAATGTTTGGGGTTTTTTTTTGCTTACTGATCTTTGAATCATTCCTACTTACCAATGACTATTTTTCTGTCTTTCAGACCTTACAATTACACATCTCCATCCATTTGGAGGACTGACACATTTCCTGTAAAGTTCTAATGTCTGCATTGCAAGAAACAGCATCAACAAAAATCTCTAAAAGCACTATACCAGCACTATCTATTCCCAGCTCAGTCACAGAACCACAGAACCGAAGGGCTGGAAGGGACCTCTGGAGATCATCTAGTCCACCCCCCCTGCCAGAGCAGGGTCACCTAGAGCAGGTTGCACAGGAACGCGTCCAGGAGAGTTTTGAATGTCTCCAGAGATGGCGACTCCACCACCTCTCTGGGCAGCCTGTTCCAGTGCTCTGCCACCCTCAAAGTAAAGAAGTTCCTCCTCATGTTGAGATGGAATTTCCTATGCTCAAGTTTGTGCCCGTTACCTCTTGTCCTGTCACTGGGCACCACTGAAAAGAGCCTGGCCCCATCCTCCTGACACCCACCCTTTAAGTATTTATAAGTGTTGATAAGATCCCCCCTCAGTCATCTTTTTTCCAGACTGAAGAGACCCAAATCCTTCAGCCTTGTGTGATTTGATTGTAAGTGCTTTAAGGTAAAGCTACCATTTGATACATGTTCCTGAATGGCCTACCACAAGTGGGCCCCTAATTAAGAAACAGTCGTCTTCCTCTCTGGCTGGGACAAAAGCAAGTGATTTTCAATTCTCAAACTGCAGCTAGGATCCTGTCTTTCAGAGAATAAGTTGTTCCCAAAGCGTCTGCGGTGCAAGTTCCCGGTCTGGCAAAGCTTACGCATGTGTTTAACTCTATCCTGTGTTAACTCCATCCTGCCTCAATGCACACTAAAATACGGGCTTTCTGGTTTTGCAGGACTGGGCAGCAGGAAGATGCATGGCATGCAACAGGGAAGGTGAAACAGGGGGTTAAACAGTCAAAGCTTTTTTTTTTATATACTGTTGTAAATAGAAACCTCTTCTCACATCTTCTTTTCAGTTGTTAAATACACAAATAGGGGATTGCATTCCCAGGCCTGGTTGCCTCAGGGGCAGTACACAAATTACACAGATTGCAAATACGCAAATATATGGATTCCCTGACTTCCAAGGGATTTTTGAAGATTAACTACTTAACCACTAATTATACCGACACTGGCTGGCTAATTAATGAGGTGAGGCAACACCCTTGGCTGGTAAGATTCATGATGAAAAAAGGTGGGTTATACTATGCCAGGGAGGAGAAGGGCTCATGGCTTTGGCATCTCACTGTGCAGATTTCCCATCTGGGACAGAGTCCTAGCAGTCTGTATCTACAGGAATGTCTGATCTTTCCCAGTTTATTGTAGGATCATTGTACGAGAAGGTATGAAATCCAGTGGCTTTGCTCAGTGTAAACAAAGGGTCCAAGTGGCACAGATCCTTCCTGGAGAGGCGCTTTCCCTCACTGGCCTAGCTGACTAACGTGACAACAACATACCTCCTAGAAGATTTCACTTTAGCCATAAGGGACACTTTGGTTTCCCACATCATCCAAGCGGTTTGCCCATCCGTGTGAGACCACACACCAGAGAGGAAGCTAGCAGACTCCAGGCTGCTCAAGTTTGGTGTCTCTGATGGGGAGCAGAGATGTGGTTACAGGGTGAAACGGTAGTCATTGCTGTCAGGAAACACCAACCCTTGCAACAGGCTACTGGATGTTAAACTTTCGGTAACCTCCACTTTAGCCTCTTGACTAGGACCAGGAAATACAAAGCAGCGTCTTACAAGCACTTCCAAGCATCAGCACCCTGTATGCTCTGCACCCCAAGGTATAGCTGTGGCCTATGGTGACAGACCCATAAAGATTTTTAACGCGAAGAGCCCAAATGCCAAGGACAGCTTCAAAGACCCAAGCTGCAGTACTATCGCATTCAAGCTAGCAAGAGAGGTGGAGATAAACAGAGCATGCATGACTACTGCATGTGGCATTTGCCCGGTGATCCAATGCAAAATAACAAATACATTCCTTTGGTCATTTCTTCCTTCACATTACTTCTGGGAATACAGACTTACTCAGAGATCTGATACAGAGGATCCAGACCATGCTAGAGCCACAGCCCCCCCAGTATGAATTCAGGATACTAGGGGATAAATTCTAGGGGATAAATTCTGCTCTCATTGAATTTGGAGGAACTGGGGACCCATCATTTGTGTACTTGTCCCGGCAGAGGCCCTTAACCTAGGTAGCTGAAAGAAGTACAGTATTTATGGAGTATATTAAATGGCTGGGACATTTCTCCATTGTACAAACCACTGTCAATACTTCTCCCACCTCTCCCTAATTATTTTCTTCTTCTTTCCATCTTTCTTTTCATTTTTGACTCCTTCCCCTTTCTGTCTCCCTCTGCTGTGGCTTGACTGGGCTTTTATTTCTTCTTTACCACGTGACTCCCTCTTCTATATCATCTTCTTGGATGATCCACACCAGTAGCACTGGGTGCTCCTTTCCCTTCTGACTGATGGGCTTCAAACCTCTCACAAAAATGTATCCTAGTAGTATTAGGCCTGTATGGAAAAGCAGACATCTTCTGGTTACTGTTAGATCCTTATTGCTTCATACAGGAAGAGCCTGTTTATAGCCTGGAGCCTGCAAAGACTTCTGGAATTTGAAATGCTTTCTCCTTCCATTTTGAGGGCAAGCAGCTGAAGAGACCAGGAATCCTGCCTCCCCTCACAAATATCTTGGCCTTCCAGATATCAACCTTACCTTTAGATCCTGCAGCTCAGCAAGTGTGCTATCATATATCCCACTGTTTACTCAGCCTATGCAATCTGATAGGCCACCTATATTGGAGGGGGTGATTAACGTCTAAGAACGGATGGGAGGTGACCTTCCACACAGCCACGATATATTTTTGGAAGGGCAAGGCAAAGTCAGAAGGGCTTACTAAACTCTTTGATCACTTAAGCTTATGGTTACCAAATAACCATCAGTGTCCTTTCCATAAACCCGTTTATTCTTAGTAACATGAATCCCCATCCCCACTTCTGCAAAATTAGCACCTATTCCTAAGCTACATCTTTCACCCCAGCTACACCATCATCCCTCAGCAGTTTCAGTCACCCATTCCCCAACTGCTCTCCTTTTTCTGATTGATGACACATCATGCATCTTGCTTACTGCATCCTTCTCTCACCTTCCACAGCACCCCAATCACTTGACGTGAGCAAGCAGTAGGCCACAGTTTGAAAACTGCTACTTCTAAGCCCCCCACAAAATAAATTGTAAGAGAGTCTACTTAATTCATGCTTTTCTCATAGCTTCTCTCCTTCCCCTGTCGGTTGTTACATTCACATGACCTGGACAGGCTGGAGAGTTGGGCGGAGAGGAATCTTATGGAATTCAACAAGGGCAAGTGTAGGGTGCTGCACCTGGGGAGGAATAACCCCATGCACCAGTACAGGGTGGGGGCTGACCTGCTGGAGAGCAGCTCAGTGGAAAGAGACCTGGGAGTCCTGGTGGACAACAGGATGACCATGAGCCAGCAATGTGCCCTTGTGGCCAAGAAGGCCAATGGCATCCTGGGGTGCATCAAGAAGAGTGTGGCCAGCAGGTCGAGGGAGGTCATCCTCCCCCTCTACTCTGCCTTGGTGAGGCCACACCTGGAGTACTGTGTCCAGTTCTGGGCTCCCCAGCTCAAGAAGGACAGGGAACTGCTGGAGAGGGTGCAGCATAGGGCTACCAAGATGATTAGGGGACTGGAACATCTCTCTTATGAGGAAAGGCTGAGGGAATTGGGTCTGTTTAGTCTGGAAAAAAGACAGCTGAGGGGTGACCTTATTAATGCTTACAAATACTTAAAGGGTGGGTGTCAGGAGGATGGGGCCAGGCTCTTTTCAGTGGTGCCCAGTGACAGGACAAGAGGTAACGGGCACAAACTTGAGCATAGGAAATTCCATCTCAACATGAGGAGGGACTTCTTTACTTTGAGGATGGCAGAGCACTGGAACAGGCTGCCCAGAGAGGTGGTGGAGTCTCCATCTCTGGAGACATTCAAAACCCGCTTGGACGCGTTCCTGTGCAACCGGCTCTAAGGTGGCCCTGCTCTGGCAGGGGGGTTGGACTAGATGATCTCCAGAGGTCCCTTCCAACCCTGTGATTCACATCTGCTGCTAACTAGCCTCATTTTTAGCAAAGCACAGCAGGAGCTAAAGAAATCTACGTCTGGTAGAGTTATAATTCGAGAAGTACTCCCCCACTTCCATTATCTCCATGTCCTGCTTTTTATTTTCTCTATTCTCTTTTTCTTCTCCTCCTTTCTTTTTTGCTGGCATGGTGAACTGTTACACTAGGTCTGCAGCAAACACGAGCTGGTTAGTGCTGAGCACAGGAGCGGCTCAGCTAGTGGTTCACATCCCCTCTCTGCTGCACATGGACAAAGAGTGGAGGTGGCTGGCGCTGGGTGTCTCAGGAGAGCACCAGCAAATACCAGTATCCTTAAGGGACGTCATACAGGATGTCCATGGGAAAATGCTGACCGAGGGCATGACTTAAGGACACAGCTCTCACACCTATCTGTAGCAGGGGTATCCGTCTTAAAACAGGACTCACCACCTTGCTCTCTTTCCTGGTGTGAGTACATAATGCAGGGGTCTTTTGTGAAAAAGCACTCCAGAAAAAAAAAAAAAAAGAAGTAAGCCAGGATGATG
>VYZM01016819.1:64491-103836 GCA_013398915.1 Dromas ardeola
AGTTCAACACTTTCTCCATTTGACCTCAAGTGTCTTGGGCAAATGGCTTTGCCCTTCAGGCTGGAGCTCATTCTAGGATGAGATTAACCCAAATCTGACAAGGAAGCTCCTTAAAATTTCAAAGAACAATAACCAGACAGCTAGATAAAGTGCAAATGTAAATCTCCATCTTACATGGGCAGATTACCAGAGGGACATAAAGGAAGCACAGTCCCACTTTTTGCCACCATGACAGCTTAGCCTAACACTATGTACACTTCATTCCATATGGTCTGCTGATCCACTGAGCAAGCTTCAATAACATAGCTTCCTTCATCTCTACAAACAGTGGACTTCAGAGGTGAAGGGGCTACGTGCTGTTTCCCACCCTCCAAGAAAAGAAGTTAAATCTGGCCATTTACCTCCTGGTCTGAGACACCGGCCACAACACTTACCTCCTCCACCAGCCCTGCATTGTACACCAATTGATCTGGTACGCCTTCTCTGAAAAACTGTATGAGATCAGGCCCTGACAGAGAAAGGCAGAGGGACAGCTTGCTTATGGATCCCAGCCGACTGAAGTGAGAACGAGGTATCAATTTCCTCAGGCTGTTTCCAAAGCCAGACTTTGGGGACATTACTGACAGATACCACAGACTTCCAGGGTGAGGCTGGCATCAGCAGTGTAGGGAATCTAAGTACTGGTCTCAAGAGCTAACAGCGGGTGCCAGGTGGCACACTGGTACACAAATGCCTTAACAATATTCAGCTGCCTAACTCCCGAGTGGGCAGTTAATCAGTATTCATTTCAAGGGCGATTAGGTGCTTACTGTCTCCAAGGTGGTGTGCTCCTGATCCTACCTAGTATGAACAGGGTCAAGGAAAAAAGTGCGGAAGTGTAGGAAAATAAGTTTTGAAGGCTTGGAAAAGGGCATAAAGGTGAGTGAGCAGATGCAGAAAGAGTCAGTGAGTGGTTAAATACCGCTCATGAAGATGGCAAATGCGAGAGGATAGCAGACAGCCATGAAATGGGGACATACGGAGTCCATGTGGAAAGGCTGAAACCTCACAGAGAAGCCACAGAAGGAATATGAAGCTGGAGAATGACCAGGGTAGGCAGCAGGACCTGGGAGGCAGGAGGCTGGGGACTGCAAACAGCACTACAGTAACTGAGGACAGCTGAGCTTTTCACTTGAGGAAGTGGGCAAAAAGTCAGGTTTTAGAGGAAAAACTGGCGAGATTTGTCAGGTCCATATGCAAGACAGAGCTTGGATACAGTAAAACATGCGGTAATCTGGATGTCACTGTCAGGGAGAACAAGCGGAAGTGCTGGGGGTGATGAGGAGAGATGGTCTTGGGAAATGGCCCAGGTTTCCCACACATCGAGTTCCAGATGTTGGTAGGGGATGATGGAAGACTGGAGAAATGGGGAGACACTGGAACAAAGAGATGGTAGTACAAGATGTTGGACAGAAACAAGAGAAAGAGAGTGGAGGGGGAGAACAGTTCAAAAGCCCAGGAAAGATCAAAGCTGGTGGGGAAAAAAATGAGAGACTCCTAAAGGTGGATGGGGCAACACTAGATATTCCTGTGAGAACAACTTTGGGATTATGGTATTGAAAATAAACTTCAAGGTATCCAAGCAAAGCAAGTATTGGAAAGGAAGAACTTGGTAAAGATAATGTGAATACAGGGAATGTAGGAGGAGTTTGTTTCATTCTGCAAGTTTGCGGCATGTGGAAGTGATTACAGGGATGATTACAAGGCTAGTGCTGTATAAAATATACAGGATAATAACATTCAGTGAATAACACAGTACAGAGTAGAGCTGTAGCCCAAGAAGAAAAAAAAAAACAAACATGCTGAGAGCTGCATAAGCCAATTTTCTGAATAAGATGGAAAAGAAAAACAGCAAGTCAAATTGAAGCTTTTCATTGATTTCACTGGAAGTTTCTGTTGTCAATGACAATTCCTTGCTCTAAAGAAGTCCCTTGTTTCACCTTTCATCATTTAGAATAGTTGGACCAGTGAAGCTGAAAACAAATCTTCAGCCATGAAAAAAGTGAAGGACTTTGGCCCCAAGTTCCTTGACAAAATCTTCAGAGGTTTTTCTCCAGCAAGGAATTTTAGTATCATGATTTTCTCTCCAATTCAGGAAGGACACTAAGTCTAGGATCCTTTTTTTTTTTTTTAAAAAAAAAAAAAAGCATTCTTAAACATACAAATTTCTCACTTAGAAGGAAAATTCTTTCCAGCCAGTTCCATGGCAGGTTTCGTTGTTCTCCTCTAGTGGCAACATACTGTACACCAGTTTGGCACCAGTTACAGGTTCCAAAACTGACATACCTGCTCAGTAGTTGCTTATTGTTTTATATTAACGGGTCCTTAGCACAAACCTATAAAAAGGACTTCCCCAAGTGTATCACTGCAAGTTGCTTGCCTGTAAAAAAAAATAAACTTAAAAAAATCACCATGGGCCTACAGGTTACCTGTTGAAAAATAACACCCTCTTTTAGTGACAAGATTTGTACAAGAACTACTTCGGTGCTTAATGCCCCAAGAGAGAGAAATAAGTTATTTCTGGGAAAAAAGGACAACAAAAACAACCCTGTGCATTCCTTCCGATTATCATAACTCTAGTGTTTATAGCTCTAGGTACTAACATACTGCAATCACTTCACATGGCTTACATTCCCAACTCCACTAGGTAGTGAAAAGTAACAGCTCTCCCAACTTCGGCAAACCCCTATCCTACACAAAAATCATCTGCTGCCGTGCCAATCTGATCGGCACGCCTGGTGCTGCATAAACCTGGGAGGTTATTCCGCCCTCGCCTTGTCTCAGGTTAGGGCCGTTTCTTTGTTACCTTGCTGTGGACCGGCGTCCCACGCTGGCCGCAGGCGATTCAGCCTCCCATGCTCTGCACCCTCCTCTGCAGAGCTGCTCAGGAGATTACACCGGGCGATGGCATTTTATCAGCGTCCCGACGAGGTGAGCGCAGACACGATAAGGAAGCGTTAAAAGTCAACGAGGTGCCATTGACAAGGATTGCAGCTGGGCTCGCGCCTCCCCACCCACCATGTGTGCGCTGACGCTGTGCAGCCCCGTCGCCTTCTCACCAGCTGCTGCTTTGGCAGGCGGCACCTCTGGCCCTCTCTTCTCGGTACGCAGCCTCCTGTCCAGCCAGCCAGCTCATCGCCGCTGGAAGCCGTCACAGCATCAGGCCTGCAGGGAACAAATCTTTTCCTTACGAAACCCCTGCGGGTTCCCTGGTGAGCATTAAAGAGATTTTTCGTTGCTCAAACGCACCGATGGAGGGGCAGCCTGGTTGCTTTAGTTCCTCCCCATCATTCCTTCCCAGCGAGGAAAGATCTGCTTCCCGCAGTCACTGCTTTCCCAGGCAAGCGTTCACACCTGCTGCCTGAAGCGGAGCAGAGCCCCCAGCAGCACGCCTGGCACACACCCCACAGGGATCAGCCCCCTGCACAGGCAAGCCCCAAGGCTTGGGAAACCTGCTGTGACTAACAGCTTGATTAGGATCCAAGACTCTTTCCACCAGGTATTCAGGGGCAGGTGAAGAAGCTCATAAGAAGTTCGTTTCTTTTTTGCAGCCATTGGCACAATCCCTGAGCTGGAACCACGCAAGCAGCCAGCAAGCCGTAGGCTTAACCTCACCACAGGGTTGTTAGAACCAAAACATCCTGGCTCCCTCTGTGCCACAGTGACCATTAACTCTGCATAGTAACATCATGAGATAGCCCGAGCAGCCACAGACTGATGAGAGCATTTCAAAACAACCTGAAACTCATGAATCCCCTCCACAACCTACATAACAAGGATCCACACACATATGAAGGACACCAAGGATGCTACCGCAGCTGAGGCCCAGTATCTCACGCAACACTGCTCTGGAGAGCAACCAACTCACAGCAGCAGCACTAACAGTTCTGTCACACAGCAAACCCCCACAACCATTGCAACGAGCTAAAGGACTCCATAATATTCCTATGAGGCAGGTGTGGTTATCACAACCGCCCCCTTCCCAGCTGGTGCCAATGAAGCCCTTACCAGCAGCCTCAGCACAGAAGCCCAGGTCTCAAAGAAATTCTCAGATCACCTCCAGCAATGCCCTGCCTGTGCGAGGCTGAGATGCACTGAGCAGTTAACTAGGCAAGCTATATCTTGCCGGTCCTCTAGCACCCTGAATTTACATTTAGAGAGAGAGAAGAGAGTGCTGCTGCTTCTTGGTGTGTGTTTGCTGGAAAACACCTTCTGAGATATCCATGCTTTCTGTTTCCTCGTCTTTGCAAAGACACCAGGGGCAAGAAGAGTCTCTCCCTACTCCTTGAGGTTCGATATAAACACACATCCCGCCACTCAAGCCGTAGGCAGCACCGGCAGAGCCCCCTGCTCGCTCCTGGGAGAGCAGGCACGTAGGGGTTAGTGCTGAGGGCACAGTGTCAGAGACAGCCCTCACCACCCCATACCATGCTTGTGTTGGCATGCTCCACTTCCCGTGCTCTGCAAAGCAGATCTGAGTCTCCCAGGAGACATAAAGACCCAGGAATATCATTAAAAGGGGATGTTTCTTTCCCAGAAGAAAGAGATTTCCGGTATAGGAACACCATCTAAGGACACTTCACTGTGGACGTTGCCCTGTTTATATGTGCAAGGGGTGAAGAGTCTGTGACACTATCTGTAATGTGTAGCACTGTAGGGATATCAGAAAGCAACAGTCACTGACTATGTACAGTAAAGACCCCATTCAGATACCTAGTAGATGCTATTTTAGCTTAATCTGAAATGTTTTCTCCATTGTCTGTAATTTCTATTTTTCCCTCACCCCTCAGGACAAAGGCTTTGTCTGAAGACAGGACTGTGCTTCTGCCAAGTACCACGCTGGGAACCTCAGGGGTTTGTCCTGCTTTGCATTCTTCTCCTTTACATTATTTTTAAACACATCCCTGCCCCCCAGCAGGGAAAAAATGCAATCTCTGAACCAAAAGGTGCTGGAGAGCTATGGGCAGGAGGACCCATGGAGGTGGGCAGGTATACCGGTATATGTGAAGAGGGACAGACGGAAATCACAGCGAGGGCAGCGTGGGCGTCTGCCAGGTTCCTCTGGTGCCCTCTCCGTGGGGGATGCAAACGCTGGGCCCTCCGTCCTCCCTGTCTCCAGATGCAAGCAGGCCTACGGGAGCGAGCAGAGCATCCCTCCCCATGCGATCCCACTGCCAGCCAGGCTTTCTCCATTGCCTGACAGTGCTCCATGGCCAGCGAAATGAGCCTTTGATGCTAGAGATGCAGAATTCTTCCTGAACTTCATCACTTCTGGAAAAGAAAATAAAAAAAATCTGATGGGAAAAAAATAATGTTGAGAACAGTTTCCTTTGCCCAATGTCTCCCTCCGGCACAGCGGGCCCTGTGGCCGGGCTGGATGTCCTCCTGCCAGGTTTTCGGGCCTCAGCGTCAGTTGCACAGTGTGTCCCCCGCAAGGAGCCAGGTCTGGCAGCCCCCAGTGCCTGATGCCCCGGACACTTGCCCTGTCTCCCAGCAGGCACTCTCGGCTCCTGATTCCTCTGTGTCACCGGTCCTCAAGCATTGTAGTCAGGGACCTAGCAAGCTCCTGGGAACACACTGACTTGTAGGTTTTTGCCTGGAGCCGAAGGACCTCATGGATGGGCCGTTCACTGTCTGCTCCCAGCCCTGGGCAAGAGCAGCAGGTTTGCCGGTCTGGCAGGCTTTCCCCCAGCATTTTTGCAAGCAGTTGCCTTACCTTGTTTGAGTTTCAGGGAGTTCAGTTTGGGGTGAAGAGTAGGTCAGCTCTTATCTCATATCTACACGCGCAAATGTGGCCCTTACCAGTTCCCTTTCCAGCCCCCAGGGTTCCTGCCCGGCGGCACAGCAAAGACCACACTTTCACCCTACGCTGGGGCCTTGTAGCAGGAGACAAGCTGTGCCAAAGAGCCACAGAGATTTCCTTGGGACCCCCCAGCTTTAAGGACAATCCTGGGGACATCTACAACCTTTCTCCTCTGCAGCCTTTGACGCAGGGCTCATGGCTTGGGGAAAGGGCAGAGCCTCAGCCCCCTAGTCCAGGCTGGTGAGAGCAGCCCCAGGGTGATGCTCAGGGATGACAGGAGCAGAATGAACCCCCCCCCACAGGACCCTGCAGGCACTGTGAGATTCAGAGAGTACATAAAGCCACCCTGGCCCCCTTCTTCTTCTGGAAAGTGTTTTTAGGGCAGCTGAGGTGGATTCAAGAGTTTGAGCTACAGGATCTTACAGCTTGTTTAAGCAAATACTGGTTTTTGTCAATTTTCCAAACATCTGTTTGCACACAGCCTGCCCTAGCATCCTGCCAGGGCTCCAGACATTCATCTATGGGGAAATTTTCTGGGAACCTGTGCCTGCATCCTTGCCTTGCCTTTTCTTCTGACCATTTTAAGAACAATCACATAATATGAGCCCCACATGGAAATACAGGTGTCAAAGGCTGCGTTCACCAAAGCCTTGCAGATGAATTTGGCTTAGGGAGCCCTGCTCAGACCACTACCACCACCACCACCTTGTCCTAACCACAGCACATCACACTCAGCTCAAAGTCCAGACTAGCAAATCACATCTATATCCCTCAGTGGCAAGAGGCTACCACAGGACAAAGACATCAAAACTGAGTGGGGGTGGGTGGGAAGGGAGCAGTGGAGCAGGGAGAGACAGTTGGTCCCATGTGTTTTCTTTCCTTAAAGATAAAAATTTACCCCAGTCAAATGAAAAATCAGGAACAATGCAGGAATTTTAAAGAGGCCCAAGCTGCCACCTGACTCAGCGTCTAGGCAGGATATCGATTAGCGAGGCTATTCTTTATTCCTCTGCTATTGTTTAAGACTGGCCTCCCTCATGACAGCAACAGGCGTGGGAACACAGCAGCTTTGGTGTTAAAAAGCGCTTTTATCACTGAGCTGAGCAGAGGGGTCTCTGGGAACCAGAGATGGTGTGTTTGATAGTCAAGGAGAGGCGTTCAAACCGAGAAATTCTGAGATCTCTAAGGCCCTGCTAACAACTCTGAAAGCACAGCAACACGATGCAGCACATCCCCAGTACAGCATTTCTTGAGTTGTGTTCAGGCTCTGGTGAGTTCGGAGAGGTGGAGGAAGAAAACAGCTCTGCCTGCTAAAAATTCTTGGAATTTTCCTTGAACCCCAGTAGCTGCTGTGACAGCAGCTCCTATAGACATACCCACCCCAGATTTAAACAAGCCAGACTGGGTTCTGTAAATGGTGTGGCACGGCACAGAGAATAGCTCACCACCCATGTCCTTATCCCTCCTTTTGAGCAGGTTTTGCTGGCCAGTTTGGGCTACAGCCTGCAATGGCTGCCACAACAATGTCAGTAGGCGAGGGCGTCTCCTCCTCATTCAACAGGACCGAACAACTGTAGGGTGGCATACAGCGTTGCCACTTAAAACTAGCCAGGTGCCTGCAGCTCACCAACAAGCCACCACAAGTCCCTACCTAATGATCTGATGGACAGTTGTACGGTTTCCTGGTAGCTCCAGGCAGGAATAAAGCAAAATCTTTGATTTCCTGGCAATTTTCAATGCACTGAAAAACAACATGCTTCAGTACTTCAACACAATTGATTTGACTGAGTAGGGGGCAAACAGTGACCCCCAACAAGGTTTTCAGCCAAAATATTTCTGGCCCCCCTTAGGGCTGGCTCCTAAATTTACATTCTCTGTAGGTTTGTTCTTCATTTGCAACAGAATCTCACATGTAAACACCTTATATATACATGTGGGGGGTCTTTTTTTTTCACCTACTCTTAAGACAAAATAAAAAATGAAATTCCTTCAGACACTAACTGGACAAACATCAACATATGAATTCACTTCAAAGACACCTCAAATGAAAGCGCACAGTGCACTGGAGGGTGCACTAGATATTTATTCCAGCATCTAGAAACACTCTGCAACATTGCTTCACGTTTCTGTGTAAGAAGACGCAGTTTGATAACGGTGTGACTTCACCAACTTTTTCTGCCGGCTTTCAAGCTTCAGTTTCATTCTTTCCATGCATTTTTCACCTTCCCAAGGTTTAAAACCTGTCAGGACTCAGACAAGCTTTTCCCTCCTCCAGTCTGTGACACATGGACAACCAAACTAAACTTAGACATTTTTTAATAGATGACAGCCTCCCTTCTACAAGAGCCATGTTAGCACAC
The DNA here is from genome assembly GCA_013398915.1 of Dromas ardeola. Lineage (NCBI taxonomy): Eukaryota > Metazoa > Chordata > Aves > Charadriiformes > Dromadidae > Dromas > Dromas ardeola. The sequence goes on from VYZM01016819.1 coordinate 72,694, forward strand.
AAACACTGTTTTTCAAAGATGATGGGCATCCTCTGATGTTATCTCAGGAGTGGTTATTTTTACTGTCTCCATGCCAGCTTGTACTCAGTGCCTAGCACAGAGCAAGCCAGGCACCAGACTGGGAAGCTGAAACACAGAGCCTGGCTCACTCTGCACGTACAGGCACCATAGACACGACAAGCTGGAGCCACTTGGCTCTACAAACACAAACCCTGCTCTAGCACTAACCTGCAAATCAACCCAGAGATAAGCAAAGTAGCTACTGCATCAGCTCACAAGCTTAGCAAGGATGTCGATTATGTCCTTATCCGTATATTTGGGCAGTCAGGAGTCAAGGAATCCATCATCCTACCCATTACTCCGCAGTCCAGAAAGCAATCCAATAGGTGCAGCAGGTTGCAATTTAAGGAACAGCTCCTCTCTCCTTGAGCTCAGTGGCATAGTCATATTTTCACTCCTTACTTTCTGACCTTCTTCCTCTTCCAAACCTAGCTTGCTCTCAGACAGCGAAGGTCCATCTATAAATCACAAATTAACAGGACCAAGGTACAAGTTCCAATATGATCCTGCTATCACCAGTGCTGTTGAACCGTCAGCATGCCCCTGGCAATTTCTCTTTTGGCCGACAATGCTCTCCCAGGATGGTTCAGGTGCTGGCCCAAATAATAATGGCTCCCACATGGCAGCAGGGACAAAAACGCCCTCTTTGGGGTCTGAGGGAGGGCAAGGAGAGCCAAACAGACACAAGCTGTTTGCACTGAAGACCAGCAGAGCAGTCTTTCATCAATATTGTTGTCCTTTCACTCAATATTGATCAAAACCCAGAACTTCTGGCTGCAGCAATAAGCTCTATGTTTGGGTGATCACACCTTTCTGGTCAGGGAGCTGGTCACAAGAATGCTTCCTACAACTTTTTCCATGAGGGTTAAAGTTTACTCAGGAGCCTGGAGTACTTGAAGATGGATGTGCTTCCTCTGCCAATGCAGTGGCTCGTACTCCTCCTGTGAGTTTCACCTGCTACCACACTGCTTTTTCTCGTGGACATTTTGGATTTCTCCATCACATGAGTCCAGGCTACAACCCCCACAGGACTCAGGGCATGGTGCCTCACAGAGCAGGAGAGATGGCTCTTCAGAAATGCCTCAAAAAAACCCTGGCACATGAAAAGAAAGAGGTCAATCTATGAGCCACTTCAGCAATTGTTCCCTAAGTGGAACAGGACCTCAGAGGCAAGGATAGGCGATATGAAACCTGGGGACAAACTATCCTCTGCCAAGGGAGTCCCAATCATGGCACGATCTTCCAGAAGGAAGCAAACAAATCCAGAATGCAGATACCCATTTTTTAAGAGTCTTTCTTGTTGACAAAAGTCTGCCATTAAAGTCTTAACATTTTTCTAACAAGGAAAACTCAAGCAACCAAAACAAAAAAAGCTACTCTGACAGAGATGCACCTAGAAAAGCAAATAACATGTATTTTTAAACATAGAAGACTCTTGCTCAGTGAGCAATCTGACCCCCCAAATTAGGATTGTCATTGATGCCATGGAGCATATGTGCCAATGTGTAATATTGCTCACCAGATACGTACATAGGTAGGTAGGTACGTTTGTGCTAGTTGTGAATTTGGTCATGTTCGTGTCCCTATCCACGTCACTACTATGTATTTTAAACAGCATCTGTGCTACAATATGCTTTGGTACATGTCTCTCTATTGATTTTTTTCTGTGTTAGACTGGCAAACAACTTCAGTAATTTCCTTCTTTTTACTTGTTCATGATCTATAACAAAGCTTTTTCCCCAAATCAAGGCCACTTGGCCTCCCAAATAGCTTCATCTGAGGAATTTTTTTAAAATGATGAATCATGTCTCTTTTTACTACTTTTCTTGATATGCTGAAGAAATTCCGTATGCTGATATGATTTACCTGTACAGAAGCTGCTGCACTGACCTCGACCTGCTACAGACCATCTGCTCCCAGCAACTTATAATCATCGCATAATTCAGGTGGGAAGGGACCTCAGGAGATCTGAACTTCTTGTTCTTTAACTTCATCAGCTGAGACCAGCCTTCTTTTTGACGCCAGTTTCCCCAGCAGTTCTTCTTAACTACCAGTACTAGACAGACTAGGAGTCTAGCCTGGATTGTGGCAAAGGGGAGGAGTGGTATAGCTCAGAGGGCAGCCCATTATCAGATAGAGCAATTTGGAGGTTGCTGTATGTAACGCAAGAAGCCTTAAACAGTCCCAGAGCTCAAAGGGCTTTAAGATGTCTTAACATACACAAGTGGTGGGGTTTCTCTGCTGTGTGCCCATTCTCCCTTCACTGCAGCTTACCACCCAGTCCAGAGTGAATTTCTCCATATTAACCACACTTACTACGTCCCCATCTGTTCCAACAACTGGAAATGCTGCAGGGCATTTCTGACCGTCACCAGCTGGGTTCAGCAACTTGGGCAGGAGGTAACAGCAGAAGACTAAAGGAAGCAGGAGGCCCAGAAATTTCCATCTTTGGAGATCTCTGGCCATTACCAAGGTCAGATAATATTAATGTTGGCATCACATTAGGTTTCTTCAGCTCCATCTTCTTTTTTTATAGCTGAACCATCTCACAGCTTTGTTGCGCTTGGAAACAGAATGTGAGTTCCCATCCAGTTCAGCACCAAGCAGATTGCCTGCACAAAGCAGGCCAGATACCACACCACACATCACCACTGACCTCTGCGAGGATTCCTGTAATGCTGGTCTATTTGCTTACACAGCTGCAGGCTACTATTTCACATCACTTCGGTAGCTGAAAGACAATCTTGTGTCATTCCTGTGATGGAGTTTCCATGTGGGTCCACTTTTCAGAGTGGAAAATAATACTTTTTAACTATATAAAGCAATTTCCCAAGGTATCTTTTTTAATGCAAGGATGATCACACGCTTCTGAGCAGAGGAGGAAAAATGGAAAGGATTGCTCGGGTGGAAGGAAAGTTGTGTGTCCTGGGTTGGAAAGAATTTGACTGGAAGCCTGGATTGGATTTGCCCAGACCTATCAGATAGGAATGGGAGAACTTCTTTCAAAGGCTTTTGGGATGGGGCTGTAGGGAGTGCAAGAGAAAGCACCTCGTGATCAGTATGGGCAGCCACAGGATCTCCAGGAGAAACATTTAAGTCAGATTTAGATTTATCCTGGATTGTGGCACTTGGGAGTTCTCAATCTTTTAGCAATCTGATGGCATTAAAGCACCAGCAGCTACTCTCAAGGAGCATTCCTCCTGTCTTCCAAACAATTTGGGAACTGCAAATCAGTGCAGATTTCTTAGCTCAGTAATTGTAATGTTGCCTCAGCATTTTTCTATCAGCATACTTCAAAGCCCTTTAGATTTTCTCCCCACATGCATCCATCCATCCTCCTCCAACAAATCTCAGACTTCACTGATTATTACCAATAAAATTATTGATGTTAGAAATGCTGAGGCAGAAAGATGAGGCTACTTAAGAACATTTTACCAGATGTTAGTTGAGTGATACTGCATCATTTCATGCACACATCGCAAAACATCTTTCTTCCCTGTGGTGTTAAATTGTTACTTTCCCTGAGAGAGAAATGTGTTTTTTCACAAAGCTGGTCTGGGAGGAAAGTTGGGAAAGAGTGTGGGAACAGCAGATAACATCAAGGCTTCCCATTTCCCTATTCTCTTCTTCTTGTGAGCAATCTTGCATGGCTTTTAACCACTGCCATTCATATTCTGAAGTGCTCTTTCAGTGGGCACATCCTGTGGTGTCCCTGGTTCGGTGACAACACTCCTAAATACTGAGTGCATTGTCAAAAAAATCAGTCTTGGGCTCCTCTTCATCTGAAAGAACCAATTTACTTTCCTCCTTCAACAGCCATAGGATAATTATAGGAAGCACCCACATCATACCATGTGGGTATCACATGCAAAAGCCATCTATCATACTAACATGCATTGCTTAGGCGTCTCTGTTTCTCACACACACAGAAATCCAAAAACCATCATCCCCAACCAGCAAAAAAAATACTTATTATTTTAATAGTTATTTTTATCATATCTCAATTGGAGGACGGAGGTGTTTTTAAGGAAAATAAATTTCTTTTTTCTCACCAAGAAGCCAAACTCTGTATTTGAGTACAGAACTGCAAGATTCATCTCAAACTCAGTGAATTTTTAGCTACCTCAACTCGTTTCAATCAAGTTTAAATATCTCTTCCTTTTCCACCAGCTTAAGGAAAATAATAAACATCAGCAAACAAACACAATCCTGTCTGATACCACTTATTAGTCAGATTTTATCACCAGGTTTCTGCACGAGCTCATAGAAGGGTCTTAGCATGGTGCAAGTCCACTTTGATATCATCTGTCAACCATCAAATCAGAGAGATTTGAAAACAGAAACCCACAAATGAAACTTCTTAGTACAGGCTAGCAATTTTGCGTATAGTTTTCTGCTAGATGTTCCATGATGACACTTCATCTTTGCTTCTGCTGGTATTAAAAAAAAGTTGCAGCGTGCAAAGGACCCAGTGAGAACGCAATGCCTGGATTTATACGGAGCAGTCTGCAGTTAGGATCAGAGCAGAGAACATCGTGCTATGTATGAGGAGCAAAGGGAGAGAATCTAAATTAAATTAAACAGGAAGCTAAGTGGGCAAAGCGCTATGTTAGGCCATTGGTGAGTCCAGAGGAGGGCCATAAAGATGATCGGAGGGATGGAGCACCTCTCCTATGAGGACAGGCTGAGAGAGTTGGGGTTGTTCAGCCTGGAGAAGAGAAGGCTCCGGAGAAACCTTACAGCGGCCCTCCAGAACCTAAAGGGGACCTACAGGAGAGGTGGGGAGGGACTCTTTATCAGGGAGTGTAGTGATAGGGCAAGGGGTAATGGTTTTAAACTGAAAGAGGGGAGATTTAGATTAGATATTAGGAAGAAATTCCTTACTCTGCGGGGGGTAAGACACTGGCACATGTTGCCCAGAGAAGCTGTGGATGCCCCGTCCCTGGAGGTGTTCAAGGCCAGGCTGGATGGGGCTTTGAGCAACCTGGTCTAGTGGGAGGTGTGCCTGCCCAGGGCAGGGGGGTTTGGAACTAGATGATCTTTAAGGTCCCTTCCAACTCTAACCCTTCTATGATTCTGTGACTTCAGTGCTCAGAGAATTTCCTAGCCTCCTCCCCACTCCTCATAGCTTTAAATATGAGTGTTGCTGTGGCCACCTGGAGAACTTGCATGGCTCTCTGCATGGCCTCAGCTGGCTGCTGTGGAGAAGCCAGGGCACTCACTTCCTCGCCTCTGTGGTTGCAGGTGACGAAGGCACACACCTGTTTCCTCTGCAGGCTGTGTCACCTCTTCTGGGCAGGGGGGATGTTACAAAAAGTCAAGCAGATGGCATTTTACCAGGAAACCCAGGTGTCCAGAAACACAATTAAGGAGATTTGAATTAACCAAATCCTTCACCCTTCCAGAAAGCAAAACTGGATACAAACCTTTTCCAAACTTTCCTCTAATAAATACTCAGGACACCAGGCTGAGAAGTATCGGTGCCTGATGCATCCCTGTGAGCCTATTTGCCTTGACACAGCCACACACAAGGCGCAGCATGAAGGAGCAGGGCTGCCTGCTTCTCTCGCGCTGCTCGAGTCCACCTCATGGCACACTTTGGAAAGGGAAGTCCCCTGTAAGGCACCTTCCCTGCACGCTGTGCACCACAGCATTGCTGGGACTTAGTCTAGCTTGTGAGCTCTTGCCAACCGAAGAAATGTAATTTTATTCTATGTGCGAGTGCATTTGTGCGCACAGGCATGCTTCGCGCATGGATATATGGTCTTCTAATTTAAAATGTACCCTTCTAATCTGTTTGGGCCAGCCGTGTCCCTCTGCCCGCTCCATTTGCTGTAATTTGCATTGTTCACGGAAGGCTTCATAATCCAGCCAACACACATCACAAAACTGGTGGGAAAAACCTTTACTCATAAATTTGTGCTATTAATTAAGTTCTTAATTTTAGCCAGGAGGTCGTGTCTTGTAATGCTTTCAGACCATCACAAAAGAGAACAAGCTGGCTGGGAGCAATAAGCACCATCTGAGAATCCTTCCATAACTCAGGCTGTTTACTTTTCAGTTTCACTCACCACTGTCCAAGCACGTCTCTTTTTCCTCAAATCCTTTTACTGTTTCTTCCTTTGAAGCTGACTTCTAGGGAAAGCTCTAGAGATCTTGGCCTTCAGAGCAGATTCAAGTCCTGATTTCTCTTCCCCCTGCAGAGAATGTATAGAGCAGGCTGAGGTCCTTCTACCCCACAGCAAAGTTAGCTTGCTTTATGATGAGATGTGTGCCTGTGATTCCTTCCACGCTGGCAATAGTGCTTAAGCAGCCTTTTTCTAAAGCCTCCAGCTTTAGGGCTGGGAGATTTCAGAGCAGCACAGCTAACTAACCCCACCATGGGAGAGCACATCCCAGGAACCGGGTGCTGGCACTGGCACCACATGGCAGCATGTCGCAGCCTTCTGGAGTGAGAAGTCCCCCAGCATCCATGTGTCCAGCTGGCTATTAACCTCTGTCATCCCAGAAGTTTCTGAGCAGCCATTATTGGCTCCTGGTGGGAAAAAACAGGAGCTTCAATAATCTACAACATCTTCCAGTCTATGACATTTGTACACAGAGGGACCTTTACCCACATGAATGGCCCCAAGCCATAACTATATCAAGTTACTCATGTGACCAAATCTTTGAAGGATCTCAGCCTCAGGGACTACGGAGAGTCCTGAGCGACTGACAAAAAGATGCTCACAGCATACACTTGGGGTTGAAACACTACTTAATAGAACAAAGTGCGAATTAAGTGATACCAGTCCAGATGACACAGATTCCAAACAAGTGCAAATAAAGTATTTTCCATTGCCAGAACACCATCATGTGATTTGCACGTGGCATCCCGTACAGCAGAGGCGATTGAGAAGTACATCGACTAGCTGCCGTCTGCCTCGGAATTCCCCCAGCAAAGTTGGCCTGGCTGACATTGTAGGGTGCTTAACTTCCAGGCTATTAAATCTCATTGAAATCAATGCAACTCAACAATGTACTTAAAACCAAGTAAACGCCTACAGACTGTAATGAACTAGGACGCTGCACTGCTCTATGTGCTTCTTTGGCTGATTTGTTCACCAAGGAAGTATCTCAGAGGGACGGAAATCAGAGAAACCTTCTAAAATCCGTAAGAATACCTTAAATGAATGCAAGATTGTTGCATTAACATTAAAACTACCAAGTTTAAGACACAGTTTCTTAGGCCCTTCCAGAGTCATGCACTCACTTTGACCCCCTTATAAGCATCTAACCCGGATAAATTAAAAGGAACATATAAACCGAGATCTTCTACCACTTGCCAATACAAGATGCATTATTGCCCTAGGCCTCAGGGAAAACTGTAGCTTTGCATTCCCGCTTTTAGTTAAGCTAATGAGGAGAAGAAGGAAGAGAATTTTTGAGGTGGGCTCTTCTTCCTTTCAACTGAAAAGCGGTTACTGAGTTGTTCAGAGCTTGTGTGCAGAGCTCTGCGGGCTCACTACCTCTCGGCGCCTGACTTTCTAGAGACTACCACTGCACCGTTGAAAGGAGAGGTGAGTTCTTCCTATACGCTCCCTGGAAGCAGGCTAAACACTCAGTCAGCAGAGAGTCCTCTGGAAAAGGGATATGGCTTTGCATTAAGCAGAGTTTGTAAATGCTTCTCAGTTACTTGTTTTAGTCTCTTCTTGTTTCCTTGCGAACGATGAAACTCCTTAGAAAGGCTCGGGCAGCACAGACACTTTCTGCTTGTGAGTCTAACGGTTTGGCTGTCCATTCTTCTCACCAGCCGCATGCCAACGTGTTTTTAGTGACTTAATGGCACTGCTACTTTGGGGGAGCTGAATGGGGAAGCAGACTGCAGCTGCTTCTGAAGGATATAAATATTTTTTACAGTCAAGGGGCTCCAGCAGTCCTACAGGATCAGGGACACCTGGGCTCTATTCCTGGCTCTTCTGCAGACCCACGGTATTGTTTTGCTCCTTTCAGTAGCTCTAAACAAAGATCTTTTCCTGCCAAATATTGTAATCTTAGGTGTGAGGCTTTCATTTGAAAATCTGGGCCACAATAAGGAATTTGGGGTGATGGGTCTAGCCTATGAATGCAAACTTGGGTATTCATTCTATAACAACATCCCATGAAAGCCATTGCACTGGTGAACACCACGAATGGCTCACAGGCCAACCTTACTTGCACCATTTACCAGTTAGCCATCTGCTCCCTTCAGATATTATTTTATGGCTTTCCTTTGTTTTCACCGAGGCCTAAACAGGAATGAAATTGCGAGTCTTGTTGCTAGCCCTTTTAAATAAATAGCTCTGCCATCGCTCTAATAAGTTTGACAAGTTGGTCCCAGGCCCTGGGCAGGAAGCTAATAAACTTCAAGTTGCTTTTCTATTGTTTTCCTAAAACAATTTGACTTCCTTTCTGATAGCCTCAAATTCCTTCAATAAAAATAGAGTAGCTGGGAGCCAGAGGACGAGCTGAACTTGAGCCAAGTTGTGCTTACAATGCCGCCTGCGTAAGATCACATTTTTATCCTGATCCACGAAGACTCTTTAAAAGAATAGCAGGCAGACAGCTGCCAGTGCATGTCAGGAACAGCTTGGGAGCTAGTCTCCCCCAGCATCGGTCCTCCAGGCTTGAGGGAATCTCCAGCCAGTGAGCCAGGGTCAGACCATAGCAGGAGGCTGAGCTCCTGGGAGCTGACTGGGGTTTGCTTACCCTGTCCAGAGTGTCCTTCCTCACACACGGATCTCTTCTGGAAGCCGAACACTGACAGAGAGAGAGGTGGCCTCCAGCAAGACCAAGGGGCTGCACTAAAGCTAACCCTTCAGTCAACTTCATCTGCTCCTCCCTCTACCTGTGCAGGCTCAGCATAAAGAGGTAAAGGTCTGTTCTTTCTTCTCTTCTCACTTTGGGAAACATATATATGTATATATGTATACAACATATGTTTTTGTAAAGCAGCAATTCATCTAGCTGGAAGTTTACAGGACAAGATGAATGTCCTGTGGCTAGGCAGATGAGGACTCCTTGCTTGAAAATGACTTGCTGATTCTTTGGATGAATCCTTTATGCTTTCCATGGTTTGGCTCCTCCACCTGTAAAGCAAGGAGAGTGTTTATAGGAGCTGTAATTACATTATCATTTGCAAAGCACTTCTCAACTATTCAGAGATGCTGCAGAGCTGAGAAGTGGAAGCAGTAGCTGTGAGAGTGCCGTGCTTTATTTCCAGTAACATAAAGCTGACAACTAAGCATTTACTTTGGGAAAGATGGTCGTTTCCCTCAGTGAGAATAAATCCTCTTCAAGTTTTTCTTGCTGAAAACTTTAGTGGCAAATGAGACTGATACACACTGACATTTCACGCCTTGCTGTTTCTTGTTTCCTCTTTCCTAACTCTGTGCTTGTTTGGTACTCTGGGTTGGGAAGGGAAAAACATCCATCTATAATGGAATAATTTGGGATTTTTTACTAAATAAGGAACTGTGACTATAAAACTGTTCCCCTTTGTTCAGGGACCCATCGTCACACGCTACTCCTGTTCCCTTGGGCCCAGCCTGTCCTTGGGAATTTGCCTCCTGCTGGAGGACGCCTTCAAGCTGTCTCCAGAGGTCTAATGTATAACAGAGATCTTCCCTCTCCCTCCTTCTCTTTCAATCATATCCGCGCATGGGGATTTTAGATAAAATGTTTCACCAGGAAGGTAGCATCTGTTGGTGCTTTCAAGAAGATACTAGAGGTGCCTGTTCAGCGTGAGACAATATGAAGAATCAAGTAAGCGCAGTGCTGTGGCCAAGCATCAGAGATGAAATACATATGAGAAGTTTCTTTCTCAACCACCATTGTGTGGTGGGTTTTTTCTGTAATTTCCCAATGCAGTAAATCTGATATCCTCCCCAAGCACAACGTCCTTGGTAATGGCAGGAAGTACAAGACATTTTCCCTTCAGACAGTCTCTTGAAGTTCTCAAATCTCAGGAGAGCATCTGCCCACATTTGAAACAGCCTTCCAGCAAAGCCAGATGCTCCAAGAACATCTGTGTTATGTGAAGAAGCTCTTTCATATGTGAGCTCTCATCTATACTACTGCATATTTGCAGACTTTCTCTGTGCATTGTGCTGGTTTTCTCTTTTTGTTTGTTTAAACCCCTGACACAGAATGAATCCTCCATTAAATATCCATGGCATCAATGCCGAAAAACTTATCACCCAAACTCTATTCAGGGTTTACCTAGCTTCTGTGTCAAAAGGAGCAGCTCTGATAAGGCAATAAGGCAAGTACAGGAAATAGAATGAAAAAGGGACCTCTTGGCTTATCAGGTTCAATCCCTTTGAATAACAGGCAAGTACAAAACAAATGGCCTTTTCTAAACTTACTAAGCCCTGTCCTAAATCTCATTAGGTTTCCGCCCTCACTTGTGCTACTAGAATGCTGTTCCAGCACCTCCTTCCCTGCTCTGTTGCTTAGAAACCTTCTGATTTCCAACCTAAATTCATTCATGGCCAATTTATATCTATTTATTCTTGTGCCGCATTGTCCTTTAGCTCATGTAGCTCTCCTCTCTCCCTAGCACTTACTTTCCCAACCCCCAATTCCTAAAAGTATTTATAGGCAGCAAATCTCTCCTCTCTTAACCTTTGTTCTGACAGACTAAGTAACTAAGTTCCCTTACAGTATTCACCCTGCAAGCACATCACACCGTGTTTTAATTACTTTGGGTAGCTGCACTAGCATGAAGTTCAGTGCAAAATAATTAACGCAGTAAAGCTCAAACTGGTACCGCATCTATTTTCAAATCAGCTCCAGTATCTTTCTGCAGTCATTTCTGTGACTGATAAGTAAACTTACTCTTGGCCGAGAGACACCCTCCGTCCCTCTGATCACCCCGTTGCCTTTCTTTGCACCTGTTCCAGGCTGAATACCTTTCTTGAATGTGGGTGAGCACACTATTCTGGTGGGGTCTCACATCACATCCTCTTGGACAACATTAATCTCACTCGCTGCAACTGGAAATACTGCTATGTCCTGAAAGCTCGCTTGCCTTTTTCACCCCCACATAGCGTTGCTGGTTCCTCCTCCTTTGGTGACCTTCACCCAGGACTTTCCCTGTCTTGGCCCTGCCAACTAGGAACTCCCAATTGCTGAGAGAGATTCCTGTTACTCTCTGAGCAACAGTTTCCTAGTGTGTGACTTTGCACTCTCCCATCTAACCTCACCTCCCTGGGACTCCAGGCCCAAATAGCCTTCAGCTCTCCTAGTGCTGGAATCCACCTCTGCCCTGACAAAACCTCCCAGATTTGTTCCATCAGCAGATTTCATTAGCATTTCTACTTTCACTGCCAAGGTAATTAACACAAATATTAAAAAAGATCAGTCCTGAGAGCACTCTTTGAGCGGCCTCACAGATAACTTCCCTTCAACCTATTAGGGAACTGGTGTCTCAATTCTGTCAGTCTCTTACCCTTTTAAGGATTTCACTAATAATCCCTGTCTTCTTCATCTGAATCTTCTCCACTGATTTGCTTTTTCTGGACACCATACCACCATATGCCTTACTGAAGTCCAGGTAGATAAGGCCTGCTATGTTTCTTTTACCTAGAAGGTTAGGAGTCTTACCCCAAGAAAGCTATTTACCTTTGATCAAAAGATGGTACGTGTTGTCCTATTTTCCCCTTACCTTCTGGCTTTATTTCTCCTTTCCTTCAAAATCTGTTCCACAGCATCATAAACTACTGAGATCTCCAAGTTGCACATGGCAAGCTGTCAGCTGTTCTCCTCATTCTCACTGTCTGGGGGAGCGTTCTCTTCCACTTGTTCTCCTCACTCAAGTCATACAAGTTTTGCATAGCAGTCTCTTGGGGAGGGAAGGAAAAATCCTTCATTCCAGCTTACCAGTGGGCAAAACAGCTATTTCTCTAGCTGTGGAGCTGGAGAAGCTGCCATGACACCTCTGTTTTCCCTTGAAGAGGGTGCAGTAGAGAAGGGAGACACATTGAGGGGCTGGCTGAAGTACCCATACAACTTCTCTACTCACCTTTCTGTCTTTTGCTTCCCTGTCTGCCTTCACCCATTTCCTTTCCATGCCTCAAAATTCAAACAGTTACCACCACCACCACCAAAGAAGAAAGCTTACAACAGTTACCTCACATGCATGATGCATGTATTGGACAGAAACCCTCTCCCCTCCCTCATTCATTCCACAGAACTAGACTGTATCAGCTGGATTCAGAGATTAACTCTGTAGGAGAATGAGTGTGCCGCTCAGGAACAATACCGGGTTAGGAAACAGAAAGGATTGGGCAAGGAGAATCAGACCTGATCACCCTGAGTGTACAGCAAAGTGCCAGCCACGCGGGGAGGGGATTACATTTCAGGCATCTCACTCACAGGACCTGCACCTCTATCGCACGTGAGAAACACTTGACAAGCCTTAGCTAGCCTATCCCAAAGCCATCTGTGAGCTAGATCTGTAATACTCTTTTTTGGACACTTCTGTGATTAAGTTCTTGACAATTTCACTGGCATAAAATCAACAGGACCTTACATAAAAATGCTCTATGGAAATTATTCCAGAAAAACAAAAGAACACAGTGATACTCTCCTTCCCATGAAATTCCATCACAGGTATACAACTGCCAGGCAGAAGAGGGAGAAACAACTCCAGAAACATTCCCATTTTCTTTGATGTCACAGAAGGCCTTTTAATGAAGTTAGAAATGAAGTGGCAAATGCCCATGGGTTTCTCCGTACCAGGAGTTTACTGAGCTACTATGGGAATTTACTGGGCACGGTACGTGCTGCAGTAACCATCAGTGAGGATTCAGCCCTCTTGAAAAGGACTTGCACTCTTAACTTCAGAGTGAGAGCATCCACACAGGACATGCCTCCAGAGGTAGCCCCTGCACAGCACTGTCCCTGCGTAGGCTGGCTGTCGATCTTGTGACTAAAGGGGATACTAAATCAGTGGGAGAACAATTACTAGATTAATAAGAGTTGTGAGCCTGTGTTTTAGTCTCTGGACTGCTTTTTCTTCATGATCTATACTAACTGCTGCATAGGGACCACTGGGTAATTATGTTCTGGATGGGAGACATCTAGCCCAGGAAGGATCGCTGGAGGGACACCCGCCAAATCTTGTGCGCAGCAAGCCAGTTCTCAGGCTAGCAGTCTTCTCTGCAAATCTCACTCTCCTGACACTGGTTCTTTGAGACCAGCCTTTATCAAAGTCAGAAGGCATCTCTGATTGATCTTCCTCTCTGGGGCCTGATGTGCAGGAATCAGAGGCTCAGGTTGACACATACATGAAATACAAGACCTTCAGACACTTGATGTGCCAAAAGCATTTTTTAGAAAGGCCCAAATACTCATGCATCAGACTGTGTGTGTGCGGGGAGGTTGTGGGGAGGTGGTGTGTCGAAAAACACCTCTCCTGATAGGCAGGTTATTCTCTATTTGTCAGTAAGGGGGCCTGTAAAACTCTCCTGGGAAGCATCAGGTGCCCTTTGGGACAAGGCTGCGGCTGTGCTGGGCTCCTGGTCCACGCCAGCAGAGCAACTCCTATGTTATTTGAAGAGGTGGAGGACCCTGCTCCACCTGAACTCTGCTTTGCCAGATAAAGCTTGAACGAGTCAGAAAACTGTCCTTCGTTGATGTCTTACATGGAAAAAGCTTCCCAAGGTCTGACTGGCGTAACTGTGGGGCAACCCTGTCTCTTGTCGTTTAAGGAAGGCTTAGACCGTGGCATGTTATCTGGGGGAGGAGGTGCGAGGAACAGAGGTAGCAGCAACTGGAAGGGACAGCATGAAGCTGGCAGCGAGTGCATCCCATCGGCATGGGGAGGGTGGCGCGGGGAGAGGCTGAGAATGGAGAGGGAGGACTGAGATCCATGGTCTTTAAAGGAAAAACAACAGGAAACTGGGTTTGAAAATAGAAAGATTAAGCTGGAGGGGGTGGGAGAGACAAGAAAAGTAGGTGAAGAAAGAAGAGGGGGAAAGGCAGAGAGGCAGTGGGGAAGACAGAAAGTGACACAGAAAGGGGGTGGAGAAAAAGAGAGGAAGAGAGAGAGAACCACATTAAAGGAATAAAACCGACTAACTGAGAAGAACAAGGAGTCCAACTCAACTACAGAAAGGAAAAGTCCTAAAGCAAGGAACGGAGACGAAGACAAGATACGGAAATCAGGTAAGTAACCATGAGGGGGAAATAACAGAACTGCAGAAGCATCGACGGCAGATCAAGCTGTCACATTCAAGGGGAAAACAGCATGAGGGGAGAGAAAGACTTGGTGAGGCAGGAAAAGAAGGATGGCCAAAAATAACTTCAGAAATTTACTTTTTCTTTCAATTTCTCTGCAAAACATTCCCACTAGTAACAAGATGGGCTTGGGACATTTTAAAAATTAAACTCTTTTTGCCACAGGCAGCTACAGAATTGATGAGGAAGCCTCCCTGCAATGAACATGGATATTGATAGATTTCAATGTCCAGGAAAGCAGGCCCCAAGTATCCTCAGACAGTATAACGTGCAAATTGCAGTTTCTGTCAGATCCCATTTCAGCATGCTGTCAGCCTGCTCTGGGGAGGGCGGTGAAGGGAACTCTTACCTATGAGAGGCTCTCAGGGTATAAACCCTTTATCAAGTGTCTGCGTGAACCGCTTATATTCTGAAGCGTGCAGGATGGTTTCAAAATATTGCAGCAGTTTCTTTTCCTTGAGAATATTGCGTCCTGGCTGGTCTGTGACATGGAGCCTGGGAATGTAACTCAAATGCAGAGAAGTGCCTTGCTCGTATCTCCCAGTCAGCCGTACTGCGCGCGCCGCGGGAGGAATGCCTTTCTCCTCCATCCCGACGCTGCCCAGGGCAGCCTCAGCAAAGAGGCACGCAGACCTAGAGGGACAAACGCCCTCTCCCACTAGCAGCTGCTGCTTCTTTTTATTTGCCTTCCTAACTTTTTTTTCGCTTTTTGTACTTGGAATAATTATTCAATTACCTTTCCATAATTTAATACTCCTAGCATTGCCGCCGCATGTTTCAAAGAACAGCCTGGCTTGAAAACACAATACCCTTCTACATCCACCTGGAAAGAAGTCATCACAATGAGTGTAAAGGTTGCCTGCTAATTGCCACCACTGATCTGTGGTGACTCTTTTGATTTCCTAAAGGCTCATTTTACTGGCCATTTGTCATGTCTTATGAGCTTTGTGGCACTCTCATTTTAACAGCTCAGGTAAACTGAGGCAGTGCCTCTGTCCCTGAAGTACCCTAAAAACCATCAGAGGATCATGTAAGTAGCATTTCTGGACAAACCTCAGCTGAAAAAGTCACGGGATGAATGAGCCTTAAGCATTGAATCTCTTCCTCCATGCTAATAAACCTGTCAAAATACCTTGGTGAAGCAGTGCGCGAGACAGGTTTTCCCTACTGCTGCCTATGTGATCCTCTCTATAAGGCTAAAGAACTTAATGCATGTAATATATGTGTGCATATGCGTGTGCAGCTAGGAGCGGTTTACTCTGTTATTCAGAAGCCTCACAGTATTCAGTATTTGCACCAGAAGGCAAAAAATTCTGCATTTGCTGGTCTTTTCAGATTCTACTCTGAGAAAAGCGCAGATTTCTAACTTTCTTTCCCTTTTCCTTGGGAGCAGAACAGTAGTTTAGGAGAATTCCCGAGGCTTCAGGGTTTAAAATACTCATCAGGCTCTGGTCGCTTGGGAACTATGTTAAGTATTCCTGCTACTATAACTATTTGGGGTTGTTGGTTTTTTTCCACTCGGCAGTATATATTATCACAATATTTTAGTATTACGGGCTCTCACATGAAAAAGTTAAACCTTGCCAGAAAATACAGGACTTCATACCCTAGCCTCTCTTTTCTTTTTGACCTTCAGACGGATTTCAAACATTCTGCACGTTTGCCCTTGTTTTCTGACTTATCTCGCAGCATTGAAAATAGACGAGAAGGAATGGGTAATTCAGCACTATACCATGTCTTTAGGGAGCACATTTCAGAGACTACTCCACACCTCGGGTGCTGTTGTATGAGGCACGAGGACGGAGGCTTAAAATTAGAAATAGTTCCCAGGAGGCACAAGAGAAACTTCAGTCTTTCGGCTAAGAATTCATAAAGGGGGTGGGAAAATCCATTTTATGGCTATTGATAAGCAACAGAGAGATCTCTAGCATGCCAGCTCTTGCCTGAAACAAAGAAATATTCGTGCCACACAGTAAGCAATGAGCATAGAGATGCATGCTTCTAAGTCTCTCTAGCGTATCTTTAAAGAGGGGTCAGTGGTTTATAATGTAAGAATTAAGGGGTTTACACTTACATTTCCATCTTTCTTCATTATCTTTGTCATTATGGACATGCCTTGAGAACGGTTGAGAATTTCCATACGAAACTCCTCTCCCTTAGAAGCAGAAAAGCCGGCAGATGCCTTGGTCAGGGCAGAGGTCGCTGGGGAAGTGAAGCAGTCCGGCAAGGCTGCTGCAGAGCTCCAGGGTCTTCGGCTGCGTTCAGATGTCTGGTGAAGAAGGGAGGGAATAGTGGGATGGGAGAAAACTGTCTCCAGTTTAAAATCAGATAAAGCTACCCAAGAGGACTGGAGTTAATTCTTGCTTCTTACTCCAGTTTCCTCTGTCATGATGGGGCAAATCACTTAAGCCACGTTTCTTCACAAATTCCCCCTCAGTGGTGTCTCTCATCATTTGGATATCGGACTTCTAGACGTAGTCCAACTGGTGGAAGTGATAAACTCTCCCACTCTAGCATTAACCAGACAGAGCTCTGCTTTGAACATACGTTATTTAGTGCTAAGTACACTGAAAAAAAAAAAAAAGGATTAGCAACATCGCCAAACAGCTTCCAAAATTAATGAACATTTTTTATCTTAATCTCTCACTGCCTTAGTTCCTCGGCTGTAAAGTTGATCTAATACCATCTCTTCACCTCGAGGTGGTAAAGAAAATAAGCAAATTAATAATTGTGAAGCAATCAGATACTGTTGTGATGAAAGCCATAGGAAAACCCATGAGGAAACTAATAATTCTGTCTTTAGAACTGGACTTGAATAACGTACAGTAAATGAGGCACAGGCCACCCACTGAACAATGAAGAGAAAACAAAGCATTGAATAGACGCTGTTCAAGAAAGCCCCAGCCAGGCTGGCACAGAACAAGGCAGGCATCCTGTGCAAAGAATGAGGTGACAATGTGAGGATGTGGTTAAAGACTCATAGCTATGAGGCACCGGCACAAAGAGATTGAATTAAGATTACTGAGAACAGTAGCTCCAGCATTTCCTAACTCCCTGCCGCTGGGTTTTACAAATTTAATATTAGTTGTTTTTAAAGGGGGCGGGGGTGAGGGTGGGTGTTGCAAATACATACGTACATACACTGAGTATATAAAATAATCCACTCACAGGCTATAGCCAGACATCATCCTGAATGAGAAATTAAATACAGCAATGAAGCTGGAGTGTGAAGACAATCCTACAGATTTTTGGAAAGAAGGAAGAAATGAGATTTGACAAGGTAGTACTAAGTGGGAAGTAGATATTCACTGAAAATTTTCCCTTTCTAAAGCTGAAATCATGAGCCATCTGGGTGCTGTAGAGAGTTAAGTGGTCAAAACTGCCAAAAAGCTGAGGCAAAGCTCTGCAGGGGGGAGCCTGACTGTAGGAGAGCAATTGGGAAGTGATAGGCAGGGAGAGAGTTGGGGAGAGGAGGGAAGAAAGGATGGGGAAAGTCTGAATGAGAGCCCTCTGCCTTCTCCCACTACCTCTCCAGTCTGTTTTATTTCGACACTATAACAAGTTGCACCTCATGCCGTCTACGAACCAGCCTAAAATCACATGGGCAGGTTTTTTGCTGCTATATTGGGCTCGATGTGATGCCTGCCATGGCTGCCACGTCTCCTTGTACCAGCCTCCCCCACTGACTAAGCAGCGCTTAAGATCAGCTTCTCTCAGCAGAGCTCAGGAACAGCTTTACTACAGCAGCCTACAAATTTCTCAGCATGTTTCTGTTTTCCAGAGCTCCCTCTGCCCTGTTTGGCTGTCCCCTCGCCTCTGTACAGCACTGCCCAATTTAGCATCATCTGCAAATTCATACAGGTTAGCTTCTCCCTGCAAAGATAAAGAAACTGTAAAGAGCACCAAGCTCTGTAATCCTGAACTGGATGCACTTCATCCTGTTAGTTTGAGGAGTAAGTTGAGTAATATCCATTAGCCTCTTTGCAGCATTTACATCAGAGACAGAATTGATGGAGTTTTTTTCTAGCAAAAAGCACATGTGAGCCTTCACTTAGCTTACCCCAAGGCCAGTTTTGGCACATTTGTTGGCCTCTCTAAGGACCCACATTTCTCTAAGGCAAAGAAAGAGAATTCCAAGGGAACTAGAGGGTGCTCCCCGCATGCTAAGTGTAAGCCTGGATACCACTATCATATAACTATTTGATAAAAGCTTTTCAAACACAGTGGGACAAATTCATTCCTCAGCTTGACTCATCTGAGTTCAAGGTTTTTTCCACTCTCGGTTTCCTGCGTCTACATCAGGCAGAGCTTGGACCTAATATTTGTATATATGAAAGCACAATTTGACCCTGGCCAAGGGCCGGTGGGGAGGTAGGTGTGTGTGGAAATATCATTAGACGTCCTAGATAGATAGAAAATAATAAAAATTCAGCTAACTGTGAGTCTGCAGCTTCCACCATCACTTCAGATGAAAATATTCTACATAATACTGTCATCTGTGTGTGTAACACATCCCTGATGTATACACTTGGAGGTGTTGAGTGATTTCCCTCTGCCTGTGTCTCTGTGTGCGTCAGGGTTGTGTGTGTGTTCAGGGGGTGACAGGTCATTCAACTCCCTTATCTTCTCACCCACTCTCTTTTTTGTGAACTCTGAGATTTTCCACATTTGGAGAGGAGGGGGAAAGCACACCTCACCAAGGAATAACAAGCTGTCTGCAACTGCAAGCAGGGCCAGTGGTCTGGATACCAGTATGACCCTTCCAGAAATTGCAGTGAGCTCAGGAGGAGCAGAGAGATGAGAAACATTGGATGTCTGTCTTCTAGGACAGGAGCTGTTAACACAAAGCTCTGCCTCTCCCGTGAGATTTGAGCACTGGAGTCAAAGTCACCCTCCCTGATACTGGTTCAGCACAGGACTTTGAACCCAAGGAACTAGTAAGGAAACTATCCAAACATGTTAGATTTAAAAAGCAAACAAACAAACAAACAAACAAAAAACATGAAGTACAAACCTATTTAGTCCAGATCTGTGTGCAGATCAGAGTTACAAATTTGGCTAAAGAACTGGCCTATTTCAGGCAGAAACTTACCATAAACACATGTATGCATATATGAAGCCAGAGGGATGGCACTTGGACCAAAATGCCTAACAGGCTATTGCTTGTCTATTGTATACACGTATGAAGGAGCCAATGTCAGTAAACTGAACAAAAAGATACCTTCTGAGGTGGGCTTTAGCATTGATCTATGTCACAAAGCTATGAAAAGCCTCTGTAATTCAAAGCATTGCAACCACACTGGACAGTGCATTTCTAACTTTATTCATCTTTTAATGTTGTAAGCCAAGTGGCCCAAAAGCGCATCCTGACCTGGCAACAGAGGTGCACTGCATATGTATGTTGAAAAAGCTGCTTCTTCCTTTTGGGCACTGACCATGGCTGTGGGCTCTGCCAACAATAACAAGATGTTTGTCTCTTAGAAGAACACCAAAAGAGAGAACCTTTGGTTCTGCCAGGTGTATCTGCTATAGAAGGATGGCACAAGAGGGATTTCTTTCAGGTCACCAAGACAATATTGTCTTGGGGCACAGGAAAGAAGGGCTGCAGTCTGTAGAAGCAGATGCTGTTGTGCTGTGGAAACAACGTTGTGTGACTATCACCAAGTCTAAGAGGGAGGGCTGCACAGAAAAAAGGACGCAAGTTTGCAAGTCACAACCCCTGAGCTCTGTCCCCAGACTGCCGCTAACACAGTGACCTTGAACAAGCAGTTTGCCCTTTCTGTACCCCAGTGATCACCATCTGCAAGATAAAGATGACGGCATCTGCACTGCGTTGGGATGCTGTGAGGCTGGACTACTGCTAACAGGGGTCTAGAGATCCTTAAGTAAAATGTACAGCTGTACAACAAAGCAGCATTGACTAACCTCCAGTGCAGAGCTGGAAGTGTCCTTCCTAAGTGTCTACAGGTGTGAGTGTCCAGTTTTGCATTGAGGGGACCACTCAGGTCTGGCTGCAGCCTGACAGTTGTCAACGGAGGGGAAAAGATCTGTGCCCTCATACCCCCATAGTAGCTATCTCTTGCCTGGACCTGCTATGAGGTGATGCAGAGGGAGGAAGGAAGGCCACAAGAAATTCCTAGGCACTGACCGTGCCACAGCTGGCCTGGACGCCCCGCTGCACAGGGCTGTCACTTCTCATGTGCCCAGTACCTAAAGGAGACGGCTGCCTCCTCATTCGGGAGCTCAGAGGGGATGGACCTGCTGCATGGCCTCCACACACAGCCCCGCGTCTGGTGTGTGAGCCTCTTCAGGGCATCTTGGGCCCCAGCCTTCTAGTTCATTGGAACATCTCATTAACTATCAATCAGATACATATCATGAACTATCAGATACACACATTTGTATCCAACCGAGCAAATCACACATGCAGACTGGGCAAAAATACAATATCTTTGACTTTGTTACTTTTCCCCTCCCTGGGAGCCATGCTTCCCACACACAAAGGAGCCTTCCTCAGAGAGCCTCTCCGTGTGCCTGGGACCTGCCAAGGGGAAGAGGTGAGCCCAGCGAGGGAGAGCAGAAGCAGTGTCATAATCAGGCTCTCCACTTTATTTTAGAAACATCCTGCAGAGATGGCAACCTCCTGTCACCTTCCTTGTGGGAAAAGTTAGCATGAAGTGTCAAGCTCAGCTATTTATATCGCTGCTGATAGTCTCGCCTGTCTTCTAAAGAGGGGAAAACTTTCTTCTTAAAAATTCCAGGGGAAATAAACTCATAGAAAGAAGAGGACTGCGCAGGAACAGCCCTCCTGCCTCTTTGGTGTGAATTTCCTAGCTGTTCCACAAAGCCCCAGCTGGTCTGTCCAGAACAAGCGCGCCGGCCGGAGCGAGTGGCAGCGATGCAAAATGCTCACCTGCTGTTCAGAGCACGCAGCATCACAAAAAAGATGGGCAAAACTGCTCCAAGAGCAACAGACACTTCCCCTCCCCTTCCCCTTCTGAAAAAGGTAGCGCAAAAAAAGGATGGTGGAGAGCAGCCCGTGGCTGGCTAAGCCAGCCTGGAGTACTGGCAGGTGCCGTCCGCACTGGGGTATTTTTATCATGGAATTTGGCAGTCACAAGGCAGCCTGGAAATGGGCAGACTCCACGCCTGGCCTGCAGTGTGATATTTGGTTTTCCCCAGCTTTAATAACGTTCCAGGTGATGATTAAGGCAGCATGGCCATGTCGCTGGGTTTGTGCCAGGCTGCACTGGTCTTTGTCACATACACGTTTCCCGGTGCCGAGACCTCGTGACTCCGCACAGCTCCTTCGTTGATCCAACAGAAAACTGACAGCCAAAAGCATGGCTGAGCAGTGGCACAGCCCACAACTCTGCATGAACATGCATGACTCCACTGTCAAGACAGTCTGCTATCAGGTGCTGAGGCACCTCAAAGACACCCAGCGGTGTTTTTTGCCCAAGTCACACCAGAGTGAGACAAGATTTGTCCGACTGAGTCCAAACTGGGAATATAAAAGGCCGCAGATGCTCACATGCTGAGAAGGAAAAGCATACGGGGACAGCAGTAGTCTGGGAATGAGGAAAGGAAACTATATGGAAAATTCCCAAGAATAGCAAAGCCCTGAGGAGAAAGGTTAGGTCAGAGGCAGTCCTGCATAGCCAGGAAAAGTTGTCAAGAGGCAACAACAATCCTTCTTTGCTTGCTGGCAGCAGAGATGCTTTCTTCTGTTCTAGGAGGCCCTTGGACTGGCATTGCAAGAACAGCTCGTAAATAACTAAAAAACATCTAAGCCAAAAACACTGCATGAGGAGGGAAGCCCTTTCTCTCGGTATCCAACACCCATTTTCCTGTGGCCACCTACCCCCTTTGCAGCAGCCACCTGGCTCTGTGGGGCTGCAGCAGGGTGATCAGGAGGCATTCCGCTCTCTGGGCAGCCCCTCCTTTGAACAGCCCATGAAGGGGAGCAGCCAGCAGGAAGGGCAGAGGGAATGGCCCTAATATCTACCCTAAGCCTCATGGCTACTAGCCTTGGATACTTCTGATTTACCTCCTTTTGGAAAACATTGTGCATGTGTGAGGAAGGTAAATTAATGCTATCCTCATATCCCTTAACATTTTTCATTTCTGGACGCCTCTTGCACTTGCGTTTCCCATCTTTGTATTCTGTACACATTGATTTTTACAATTTGCAAGTGTCTAGGTGTCCCTTCCCTGGGGAAAACAAGCCATAGTAAAACCCCAAACTCTCTGCACGTGGTAGAACTGGTGGGGAGAGGTGCTCAGCCTGTGATTGCACATGTACATGTCAGGAAGGAAAATTCATCCTTGGCACAGCCAGAAAGAACTCTGTTCATTTTTACCCAAACAAGCAAGGTGAATCAATAAAAGGCAGCTGCCAATTAGCAACAGCAGGAACAAGAGGGGCACCTGCAAACACCACAAACTCACCTGGAAAAATGAGGACTCACACCATTGTTCATGCTGTCTTGGAAGGATCATTCCACATGTACAGTTCTGCTATACCATCTTGTCTTGGATGTACCTGTACAGTGAACTGTAGGTAGCTGGTTGCCTTGTGTCCACAAGGGGGAAAAAAAATATAATCCAAAATCCTGATTTCAATGCAACTGTCTGTAAATATTTCCCATCACTGATTTATCTGCCTGTATGTAATCCCCTGGTGCCCACAGAATGAAGCCGTATGCTGATTTCCACAGAACGCAGTAACAGCACCAAAGCCATTTCAGAAGATAAGACAGACCCGCAGTTTTTACCAGTGCAGACAGAGAGGAGTCAGAAGGACTAGCTGATTTTCTGTGCTACTGCTCCTCCAGTTCTGGGCTGGCAGCAGAAGAAAAAGCTTGAGCACATTCTGAGCAGCCACCAGGATCCACATCAGCATGACTGCCGCATGCCTGCCAAAGCAGGAAAGAGCCAAAGCCCATCCTTTGCTTCCTGGCAAGCCCCTTCTCCCTCCTCGCACAGCTTCCCACTGGTGGTGGGGCAGCAGGTGGTCACCTCCCCATCTCCTCGCTTGGGCAATCCTCACCTTTCCTCAGGGCGGCCCTCGGCAGCACAAGGGGTTTAAGGATTCGATTTTTGATCTTTGTCCCATCCATCCTTGCAGATGGACACTGCACATCATAAACAAGCGGTGTCACAAATCATCGCGTGCGCTGCTACATTAAATTATATCACGTACATAACCAGAGGAGGGGATATTTTTCCCTCAACAAGCGCCTCTCTCTGTTCTCCAGCTTGTGCTCACAGCATATCTACACAATATTGCTGCAGTAAATTCTCAGCGCTTAACAGTGTCTACTCTCCACAGACGTTCTTTGTACAGTAAAAATAATTGGCTCTTAAAGACAAGACAAGGGACAATAAAGAAGGGGAGTTAACACTTTTTGTCCCTACAGCTTTGGGATTTACCTCGTCTAGTGCTTTTAATATTTCATTATGATCATTATTAAGTTTTTCATTTATATATTAAAAGGATATTTTCAAAAAGAGTGACTGTGGGAGAACATTATCTCCAAGGTAATACTGCACTCTTTATAGCACCTAGCCCTTAGCTCATGCACAAGGGAGAGCTTTGCAGTGCCCTGAGAAGGTAAGCACGGTGAGTATAACTGGATCAAATGATTGCTCAAGAACTCCCACAGAGCCCCACAAAAGATGGATTAAACCCATCGGTCTCTTTTTATCCAGGGGGTTAAGTGACTTGGCCAGAAACAGTCTGTCAGGGTCAGAAACAAAATTGAAGCAGGCTCTCCTACATCCTTACGTTCCAATTTTACTACCATCCCACCAAAACAGACCACATACCAAACAGCAGTTCCCAGGAGCCGCTGGTCCCTGGGAGGCATTTCAAAGCAGGATTTTTTTCTTTGCTTGTGTCATTCAAGCTGTGAATTTTGTCTCAGAGTTTACAAAAAGAGGAGGGAGCAAGATCCACCGTTTAGATTTTGCAGCAGTTCCCCTTCGGAGTGGTGTGACAGGGTGGCAGCAGGTTAGGTTCACAGGACTGGCACAGCTCACGGAAGCCTTTACACTCCCCAAAATATTTGCAGCTTGTAAATGAAACGCTGGCAACTGGTGACGCTGCAAAACCAAAGCAAAACCTATGGGCAAGGAGAAGGTTTTCTCTGCATTTCTTTCAGTGGTGGCATCGAGCTCAGAAATGAAGCCCAGAGTTGCGAGCACATCACGTTCCAGGTGTCAGTGCAGGTATTACACAAAGGTGATGTAGGAAAGTGCCACGGCACTGATCAGACCAAGCTGTAGACTCCGGCCTTGTCTCCCAGGGGATCAGCCCACCAAGGATCCCCCAGAGTGTAGGTTGCAGACAGATGAATACTGCTTTAACTACACAGCCCACAGAGGATGCAATATGCAGACCGCAGTGAAAGGACTTTCTGAACCAAGAAAAAATCTGGCTCACCCTCAAAGTTTTGGCAGCCCATTTAACAGGTTGTAGTTGGATTATGCAAAAAGGAGCATTTTTTGTTTCAGCAGCTGAATAAAAAAAAAAACAAACACCAACACATTATTTTCAGTGAATGTGAAACAGTTTTCAGCAAACCAGACCTCATTCATTTCAGGTCAAATTAAAACATTTCTTTTGACACAAAACAAATCATTTCATTCCATGCATTCCCAGTTGGGCATTTCTTAACCCTCCTTAGAACTACTCTCCTCTATTTTCTCCCACAGAGGCTGCATCCAATTCTCCATTCAAGACTTCTCACTCCTCCTCGTGAGCAGAAATGGGAGACTGGAGTTTCCTGGGAGAGTTCCTTGAGGAGGTCCACAAACACTCCACAGTAGTGGGGAAAGTCTGGTTGACCGTGCTCTTCATCTTTCGGATGCTGGTGCTGGGTACAGCAGCTGAGTCCTCCTGGGGGGATGAGCAGTCTGACTTCATGTGCGACACCCAGCAGCCTGGTTGCGAGAACGTCTGCTACGACAAGGCTTTCCCCATCTCCCATGTTCGGTTTTGGGTCCTCCAGATCATCTTTGTCTCCACCCCATCTCTGGTGTATATGGGCCACGCAATGCACACGGTGCGCATGGAGGAGAAGAGGAAGATGAAGGAGGCAGAAATAGAGGCCCAGGAGATGAAAAACAATGGTGACACATACTACCAGCAGAAGTGCCCTGCGGCAGAGAAGGCCGAGCTGTCTTGCTGGGATGAATCGGGGGGCAAAATCATACTCAGGGGCAGTCTGCTGAACACCTACGTCTACAGCATTTTGATTCGCACTGCCATGGAAGTGGCCTTCATTGTGGGACAGTACGTCTTGTATGGGATCTTCCTGGAGACCCTCTATATCTGCCAGCGGGCACCTTGCCCCCACCCCGTCAACTGCTACGTTTCCCGTCCCACAGAGAAGAACGTGTTCATTGTCTTCATGCTGGCTGTGGCAGTGCTCTCCCTGTTCCTCAGTCTGGCCGAATTGTACCACTTGGGCTGGAAGAAAGCCAAAGAGAGGTGCTCCCAGTCTTACAAACCCAGCCCCAGCACAGCCCCCGGCAGACTGGAGTCTGCCCCGCAAGTAGAAAGAGCCCAGATGTACACTCCTCCACCAGATTTTAACCAGTGCTTGTCAAGTCCCAATGGGAAGTTCATCAGCCCCTTCAGCAACAAGGTGGCCTCCCAGCAGAACACCGCAAACTTCGCCACCGAGAGGGTGCATGGCCAGGAGGATGCTGCTGGTGAAGGATCCTTCATTAAGTCCAGCTACGTGGAGAGTCCAGAGGTGGCCAACGAATGTGCAGCACCCACCTTCCCCGAAAACTACTTCAATGAAAAACGCCGGTTCAGCAAGACCAGCCGTGCCAGCAGCAAGGCAAGGTCAGATGATTTGTCTGTGTGACCCGTCTCCAGGAGAGATGAGGAGAAGGAGCAGTCTCAGTGCTTAGTAGAACTTCTGCAAAGTGAACTTCAGGCTCTCGCCACTAACCTCTCTCTGTTTAAACACCCTCTTTCTCCTTTTTCAGTGAACATCATTGTTACATTGCAGACAGCACCTCTCACAGCTTAAGGCAGGGGCAACCACTGGGAGACATGCACTGAAGACGGGCACCAATCTTGAGATAGGAAGCTCTGGGCCATATTTTCACCATGGGGCCCACAGAGATTGGAGACTCGCCATCCTTAGCCTAGTAGAGCACAGGCCAGCAGACTCCTGAGGCTGCCCAGCAGGTATCCACTGCGACACTGTATTCAACAGACTGACTGGACCTCAACCCCCTTGCATCTTCTTTGGTGTCTATTCAACATCTGCTACAGCAGCTCGGCAGTTGTACTGAGCTGAAGTTTCTCTAACCTGCAGGGAGCAGAAACACGCTGGTAGGCTTTCAGAAAGAAAGACTCATCTGCTTTGTTCTTGCTCTTTCTAACCCTCCCTTTCTCTACCTGAGCCCAGATATTTTATACCAGTTTACCTGTACAATAAATCCTACTTGAATTTTTTGACACTGTGTATATAACTCTTCCCCATAGATAAGGACATCCGTGGTCCCCCACGCACAGCTGCCTCATGTCTAATGTTGGAATCCCTTCCTCATTCCTAAGTCAGCGCAGCAGACTGGCCCCAGGGCCCAGGGATATTGCTTAGACGACCAGTTGATGAAGACTAGGGAATTTTCCCAAGATACTTGTGTCATCAATTCTAAGCAAGACATCCATTAGCAGAAATAGAGACTGTCCTGTGAGAACAAATATCCTACTAGTAAAAAAGGAGGAATTACTCTGTGGAATCAAAGTGATTTTTCCCCTTTTTAAACTCATCTTTCAAGCAACATGAATGCTGCTGAAAGGGTGCTGCCAACTGCCAACTTGAGAGGAAAAACTTCCTCTGTTTATCTGCAGAAGAGGTACGGCCTGTGTCTTCTCTCACTAACCTACCAAAACACTTCAGCATCTTTTGCAAGGAGCAAGAGTCCTCTCCAGGTCCTGCACATCATTCAGCTCTTGGCTGCTCTTTCAAGCCTGCCAGCCAGTGCAAGCCAAGATATTTGTCCTCACAGCAAGTCCCTGATCTGCCATCAGGTCATCTTCATCTCCACTCCATCCCTAGCGCATATGGCATAAGAAACCACCCATGGACCAGCTCTTTCCACCACTGTAGCCTCTCGGAGCGGCCACTGGGGCCCAGCACTGCACAGTGAGTCCGGTGGGTGAAGTCTGTAGGCAGCTCCCACTCCAGATACATTTTCTCACTGCAGAGCTGACACCTCTCTTTTAAAGAGAATTGCTAAACAGAGCTAAGCTCCTCCCTGTTGTTTACCATGCTCTGCCCTTTCAGACATGGGCCACAGCTTCCCAACGTTGGACTGCGTGAGCGAATGGCCTGGGACCAGCGTATGAGGGGACTGAGCCATTCCCTCTCTTAGGGGACGCTGAAAGGGATCGTGAATCCTTGCTCCTGATACATAGTTAGCTTTGGTACAGTTCCCTGTACATATACATACCTACATACTCACACACAGAGAGAGGGAAACCGTTTGTTTGTTTGTAAGGTTTTTTATATATGTGTATTTTTTAATCCTGAAAAGACCTGCGTGCTTAACATGAAATTTTAGTCAATTGTTCCTAGGTTTCTCCTAATAAAGTTCTAACTCCACCTCTCCTTGTTGATGTTTCTCCTCTCACATGACTGAGAATGAGCTGCTAGCATCGATCAGGCTGCCCGCCAGCCTCTGCTGCTCAGAGATCACAAAAATTCCCATTGCCCAGAGTGGCAGGGATGAGGGGAGGGCTCGGCCAGGGGGATAAATAATAAACATTGGGAAATGATTGATTGACTGGCTAACAGAAACCCCCTCCAGCTCCCCCGCTTGCCTCTGCATTACACCAAGGAAGACTGGGAAAAGCTGGACAGAGAGAAGAGCTTCCTCCTCTTTTGACAGAAACTCTCCCTCCTTGCATCCCCAGGCACACCTCTGCATCCCGAGAGGCCACCTGTGATGTGAGGCCAACTGAGCAGGAAAAGGGTAGAAAAACCTGTCCCCTGAGCATCTCATTGCTTGTCAGTGCAGTTACAGGGACCTGAAAGGCTTTTTAAGAGGCAAGGTCTTGCGGGACATTGAGAATCTACTGCCAACCATCTCTCCAAAGAGTTCCTGTGGGTACCCAGCTCTCTTCAGATGTAGTTGCCCAGCCCAAAGAATACCCTTTCTTCCCCCAGCTGATGCCTCTCCTCTGAACCTCATCCCTTGCTCCCACTTTCTGACTTTCACAGGCTCCCTCCTTCTAACCTTGGAGCTCCCTGTCCACACAAAGGAAGTGCCCATCCTTCCTTTCTTCACAGAATCTGCCATCCCATGGGACTCTGCAGGATGGGAAGCTGGAGACCAGTTAAATACTGGGTCCCAGCAAGGAGCCTGAGAGGGCGCATAAAGAATGAAACTGGAATTTGATGAGGACACCAAGACAAGGACATTTAACTGTGTTAGAAACTGCAGGGGCCTGTGTTTGGGGGTTTTCAGCCCAGAAAGGAAGATGCCACCGGAGCACCCACAGCCACACAATGCAGCAAGGAGGCAGGATTAGTCCCGCAGACCTGGGGTTTTTAACTGGCACCTGCACAGCCCTGAGTAAGCCTGTCCCTTAGGAGACACGCAATGAGTAAATCAGGATCTTGTTAAAGCATATTAACAGCAGATCAATCCCTTGGAAAACTTGGCTATTGAGTGATATTGCTGCTTCATAGGGCCTCTCAAGCACTAACCCAGACCTTGTTTAATAAACTATCCTTGGTTAATAATAAGCAATAACCCAAACTTTAAAACCTCTGTGCTACAGACACTCAGAAAGGTTGCCTCTGCTGGAGAGCAAGGTGTAGCCCAAAAATGAGGATAAGGATCTCCTCTATGCCATTTCAGACCTCTGCCATCCACATGTGTCCACAGGTGGTGTTTTGTTGGTCTTTGAGATCACACGAGTACAACCATCCCAGGTCTCTGTCTCCCAGCCTAGAGAATGCGTGCATCAAAGCAGAGAGATAACCTCTCACTGCCACTCATTTCTTAATGCCTCCCTGGTTCTGTCTTCTAGGTATAACAAGCGGGGAATACTTGATGGATGGATGTTTGCACTGGCTGACAGACCATAAACTTGTGATTTTTGGAATCCACTGTCAAGGCTGGCCAGGCTGCCACACCACGACAGGAGAACATTTACTTCAGCCAGTGAGCAGAGAGGCTGGCCTGTCATTTCAGATAGATTTTGTATTTATTGCTTTGTACCAGATGGATGGATGGACAATCTTATAGTTGTGACCTAACTCAACATTATATATTAAATTCAGCCCCCAGATAGGCACTCAATCTTTAAATGGCAGCATTACAAAGACAATGCTCCGAGGTGGGGGGAAAGAAAATATGTGAGAACTTTTCATTCTGCTCCCGTCCCTCTTTTCTCCAGAGTGGTACCTGTTGGGGTCTGCTCTCAAAATGGAATTCTCCAGTGAGAGCTGGAACTGACATTTAACAGAAATACCATCCCCAGTTGTCTCCCTGGTCAGTACACCTCAAACCATTTTCGCATCACCTCCTCTAACTGGTGTCTGAAGGGGCCGGGATCCAGTTCTGATCTACAGCCTCGTGCTGATCAGCTGCCCAGCCTAAGATAGGAGAACAGGGAAATGTGTCTTTCACCAAGATCTTAAAACAGAAATACTTAATCCTATAAAAGGAAAAGTTATATTTAAAAATGCATAGAATGCCAAAACTAACAAAGTAATGATCGAGACAAAGTCATGCCTGTAATCCCACTCCTCTCTCCAAACAGCACAGTGGGACAGCTGAGCAGGCCAAGAGACAAATGAGGGAGAAACTGAGAGAGATACTTAAAAGTAATGACTGATCCAGGGCACGTGGGTCGAGCAAATTTTTTCCTCTTTCAGAATATGTGAATAAGGCAACACTCAAACAAACTCAAAGCTGATAACATTTAAGACTTACAAGGGAACAGGTAAAAAGATGCCAGGCTACACAATCTCCCCTCAATCATTTTTTCCACAAAATATTAACGAGGCTGAGGAATTAAGAAGATCCAGAACCCAAAGAATGAAAGCACTGTGTGTTCATAGGAATGAGAACATGCTTGACTGGGCTGCAAATGGCCAAAGTATGAAGAATGCAGAAACTCACAATTGAAAAAGTCAGCGTAGCGTAGCAGAGTGCCCAACCCGCAGCAATGGCGAGCACTGCTGACCACCAGCATCTGCAGGAGCCATGGAGCAGCAGCTCTCCAGGAAGCCTAAGGCAGGCACGAGGGGAACCACTGTCCCCAGGGGAGCCCCCTCTGCCACCGCTGCTGCCTTGGGAGGCTCTCAGCAACAATGCCGTTTGCCCAAAAGGATGCCCAGGGTCTTTATAAGCCTGGGCTCAGCAGGAGAATCGAGGTACAGAGAGCACACGTTCTCTCTCATTCTGGGCCCAAGAGTAGCTGGCACCCAATTTTCTACTCATCCAAGCAAGGAAGAATGACTTTAAGAACCAGCCTGAAGCCGAGAGGCAGCTGAAGGGATAGAGTGTCGCTGTTTCAATCATATCCCACTACTGGTTTTCTCTGCTCAGTAAAGCTCCCAGGGAAGTCTGATGCTTGTCTTCCAAGCTGGTGAACTATCACCAAGTGCACAAAAATCAGAAATTTCCCAGTGGCAAAAACGATGACAGAAAAGGGCAGCTGTGTCTTTACAAATGGCATTTAAATAAATAAATGAATAACCACACCAAACAACAAAACCAGGCAGCCTTGTTAAGGGCTATAATATCACCCTGGAATTTGTTAAAGAGATTAAAAAA
>VYZM01016819.1:103853-117809 GCA_013398915.1 Dromas ardeola
AAAAGGAGGGAAACCAATCCCTGGGTGATGTGGGGTGTGGAGCTCCATACTGAGTTCACATCACATCCAGCTCTCAGAGCTGAAAGAGGTGGTGGGGCTATGAGGAGCTTCCAGCTGTGATTAAGACAGGTTTGCAGTAAGAAACACCAGGATAGGGACTGGTCAACTTTTACCTTTGGCAGTCAGGTGAGAACTCAGCCTCTTCTCTCTTTCCTCAATAAGACCTCTGACTGCCCCAAGGAATTTTGGCAGCTCCTCCCAGAAGGGATTACAGGATGGATCCTGTACAGGGCTGACGCCAGTTTCTGCACCCATTTGTGAATAAAGGACAACATTCAGGCAATTAGGTTACCAGCTGCAGCAGAGGTGCGGATGGACTGAGAATGAGGATGGAGAGTGG
This sequence comes from Dromas ardeola, assembly GCA_013398915.1. NCBI lineage: Eukaryota > Metazoa > Chordata > Aves > Charadriiformes > Dromadidae > Dromas > Dromas ardeola. Next base: position 104,254 of record VYZM01016819.1, read on the forward strand.
CAGCTTCTTAAGATACACTTTTTAGGGGGAAAAACTGAGACTGAAGGGCAAAATTAATAGCTTTGCTTTTGCCTTAAGTGTGTGGTGCTTACACGGTCTAGATACTTAAATATCTTTCTGAGGACCACAGGAATTGTAATACCATATATATATATACACACACACGTATATATATATCTCCTTGTCATGAAAATTTGGTGACAGAAGGAGGATCAAATGAGCATATAACACTCACTCTAGCCAAATAATGCAGAAATGCTTCATTTTTCCTCCAGTGAACGTGGGTTTACATTTTTTAAAATGAATTTGCTCAGACCACATTCACATACCACCACTGGTTTCCCACAGACATTTGAGCAATTGAGTTTGACGGGCAACAGAGTTCTCAGAAAGCGAATGTCATTCATGGAAACTAAATTTTAAATTCATACGGGCCGATATCCACCCCAGAGGCAGCTGTGTGTTGCTCCAGACATCGGGAAGCACAAACAGTATTGTGTAACTAATCCTGCCAATCACAAACCAAACAACGCACCTCCACTGGAGAGTACGTGCAATAAATACACACCAAAATATGTTTTAAAGACAGTTATGCATTAGAGCAATAATATAAAACGTCTAAGAGAACCGTGATGTACTGGCATTCTGCTGGTGGAAACGGTGGTTGCTTCAAATGCATTTTTAGCTCCTTTCCACTAGCCCCTAGGCATTGCCCGAGACATGGCTGGGAACCTGGGAATCTTCAACTCCCATGCAGGAACCCCACAGCAGGATGTGTGTGGATAAGGGGTGCAGAAGACCCCACTTTGCTGGCTGCTCACAAAGTTCCCATAGGAAGGATCGAGTCCTTCAGCAGCTTCTCCACCTGAGCGCTTTTCACCGTTCTGTGCTCCTGCACAGAGGGTTTTGTCACCCCCTCGCAAGCCCTGACGCTTCCCAAGCACAAAAATAGCAAAAGCACCGTGAAAGCACTACGGTGCCAGCATAAAATGTGCTCCCCCGTCCTCTAACGCAGTTTGCCACGCAGGGCTTTGTAGCCTACCTACTAACACAAAACCACCGGTCTCTGGATGAATAAAAGCAATTGTATCACGTTTGCTAGTAAAAAGTATTCCCCCAGAGCAAGCCAGGAAGCAAAACTCAGAAAAGCTGCACTATTTACCTATTCCTTTAAAATTTTCTCAGTCTTTCGGGACTGAGGCCTGTAGGACTGCTACATTAAGCCACTTTCCCCCCTCGAGGTGGCTACATCTTATTGGTGGATTAAGGACTTTTTTTCTTTTTTTCGTTTCTGTATTACAAACTCCGTTCAGCTGGCCCGTGACAAGCTCCTGCGAGGCAACAGCCCAACTGCAGCCTTTGCAGGAGCAAGACCAAGCCTCCTGCAGACCACTGTTATTTGTTGAGAGGACATCTCCATCTCTCAGGGCTGGACCACAGTGAGAAAATGTTCAGGGATTGCTCTGAGCTGGGTTTTGTGACTCACTATTCATGCGCCGGAGCTCCTCTTTATCGTAAGGTTAATTTAGACAGGAAGGGCCAGGAGAGATGCAGCCAAGCTTGAGATCAAAACGAACTATTAGGGACCCAGGAGAGAGTTAATTTTTTTTGTTCATGTTGGACATGAACCTGACCTTAAAAAGGCATGTCGGTGATGGTCAGCTATACGACAATATAAAGAAAGCAAAAGACACATTGAGTGATTTCTCTAGAAACTGGATATGGGCTGCGAGGACATGACATTTTTAATGGCAGCCCCAGCAAAACCTGACACGCTCATATTCAGCTACACACAGGATTTCACTAGAAATCACGTTAGCAACCAGCTCCTACCCTTAAAAGGAAGCAGATTAGCAGGGAGAGGCAAGCCTGAGGTCAGAAACTTGCTGCTATTTGTTTGGGTTTGTTTTTTAAGTAAATGCCATGCCAGCTCCTCAGCCTGGGAACAAAGTTTGAGGTTTAAAGTGCTCCTGACAGAACCAGTTTGATGGGTGCCAGGCTACGGGCAAGATGTTTCAAAAGCAAGTGCCTAAAATTAGCCATTGCTAAATCACATAGGCCAGTGAAGCCGTGTTCAGTTCCCACCTTGCTTTTCTTCCACTTCAGCCCAGCTTCAAGAAAGTACTTTGGCAAACATGTGTCACAGAAATTGCCCTCACCTTCACTGCATAATATGCGTGTCAACCCAAAAGCACTTGTGATTTGTAACTGGTATCCCACTGGAAAATGGGCTTTTTTTCAATTCATTTTCCCCTTACAGATAGCAAGAACTCCTTTCTCACCTTTTTTTCCTCTGAAATTAGGCTTTGGATTATTTTCTCCGCCCTCTGTTGTCTTGTATTTTCTTAGGATACAATTACACTTTCCTCTCTGTATTTCTAGTTTCTCCAGATTCCTTTAATCTCTGGCATTTCCAGAGAAATGCTAAATTTGAGGGCTTTCTGAAAAGTTCGTTAAAGTCCCCGGCTCTAAATCAACAATAAAGACGTTCATCAAATGAAAGAGACCGCAGGACAACCTTCACTGATTCCTGATGGATATCTCTGACCACACAAGCACATCACAGCTGCCAGCACAGTGAGAGTGGGGAGATCCTCAGAAGCACAAACACTGAGATACCTCAGGCATTTTCCTCTCCCAGTGCAGACCTGGGCGTAAGGTGAATAGCCCGCTTCCCGTGGTGCAATTTGCCTGTAGCTTTTCAAAGTGCTCCTCCCCACAAGTCAAATCAGGGCTGCCACCACCTCTGTGTGTATTTCTAAGCAAGCAGCAAGGCTGTGGTGCACATACAGACATGCATCACATCACAGCATCACACATCCACGCTGTCTCAGACCTCGAAACACAAATACGGCCGGGCCTGGCTGTACCCCACGTGCACACAAAGCCAGCTCCAGTGTTACCCCCAGCATCGCTGCACCATAGCCTGGCCTGCAATGGGAGCCTACAGCTTGCTCCGTTTCACTGACCACGACAAAGTTAAGCAGCATTTTAATCCTGATGCGCAAGTGCTTGCAATGGGGACAACACTTCTGACAACCGATTGCTCTTCTAACTGAAGCACTCCTATAATGAGAACTATCATTTTAATTAACAATTGGAAAGCACAGTCTAGGGGATGAGGTAATTTCTAATTATTGCAATGGGGTATAAAAAGGTACGCACCGGTACTAATGGAAGTTACTGACCCCATCACAAATCATTGGTTAAGGCCCTCTCCCCTACGCTAAGCAGACAGTCAGACCAGTCACCCTAGCATTAAAACCTACAAATCTGTGAAAACTTCACTGTGGTCAATACCCTGCAGTTCATGATGATTATTTTTTGTCCACAGTGCTGCTGTTTTTTTCAATCCATTTAGCAATATTCAGTAGCTTCCCACTTCAAATTAGGGTAATTGAGAGTAAGAGAATACGTAATAAAGTTTTTTTACTAAGGGAGATGTGCCCCATTCCCTTCTCTGATTCATTTGTTGACTCTGTTGACTTGCAGTCATGTTTTACCAGGAATCTTTCAGAAATGCCAAATGCGTCATGAAAAACATTGTGCTGTCCCTTTCTTACAATCTCACTATCACTGAAGATTTTAAATCATATATTTCTCTTCCCATTTATTCTATTATCTTACACGGGAAGGATATTAAACTCCAACACCAAGACTGTTTTGCCTCTGACCCTTTTTCATGGCTGAAACCACAGATACTAAAGCCCTAGAAAAACTCGTATGTGTTAACAATCCTTAAAATCAATACTAAAAAACGGTCTTACGACAAAACCAATGTTAACCATACCATTGTCTGGGATACTTCAAATTCTTCCTCTCAAGGAATCTCAGTCACCCGCATTAAATGACTCCCAGTTGAGACATGAGAACTGGCAGCAGCGTAAATACCCACGGAGCATCGACTGGTACAGCTGACAGCCAGATGGGATCAGAACGGCAACAAAAGATAACACTGAGTCTGGACAAGCAGCTCAGGCACCGGCCCGAAGCTCTGGAGAGTGCCCTCAGGTTCCTACTCCAGCAAGTTTTGTGTCTGAAAACAGGCACGTCCCCTGAGCCTTTCTTTGCCTGAAATTCCTGTCTGGAAAATGAATGTAGTGGCGCTCACCTCCTGCTAAGGAGGTGCTGAGATCCTATGGCAATGTAATGCCCTGAGACAGACAAGAGATGGACAGGGGAACCAGAACGAAAAAAAAACTTTGTGCCCAAAGGAAAATCAGTTGCAGAGGAAGACAAATCAGGATAAAAAGGTTTAAACTCTGTATCTGGAGCTACAGTAAAACACAGATATGGCGTGTGTACCCATCCAACATGCACAAAAGCAACACAGGAATATTTCCATTTTGTAATAGCAGTGGTTTTGTAACCATGAGGGTCCAGAGCTGTCAGGCAAGACCTGAAGGAATGGTCATATCTGTCATTCAAACAGCTACTAATACAGTTTGAAAAACAGCTGAGCCCTTGCATATACAAAGCCTTCTGCATGTACTTTGCTACCTCACAGCATTCCTGGCGAGGCAGAGAATAAGTGTTATTCCCATCTGCCGAAAGATAATGTGAGTTTGAATGGCCTACTGAACGCTGCATGTGAAATTACACTGACTTTGATTCAGCTCAAGTTCCCAGCGCTCCCTCCACAATTCTCATTGTGTGTCAGGGCCCAGTTTCAAGTTCATTACCTTCATGTTTTGAATTAGCACCTACCATCTGCATACAAACGTACTATTTGCAGCTAACATTTCAACAGCTTTCAAAAACTGTGAAAGCTCTCAGAAGAGAGGCAGCTCGGTCCTTCCAGCACCGTCGCGCGACTTGGGGTTCCTGTGTGCTGTTCCCTGTTTTGCCATGGATTCACGGCATCACCAGGGCACATCATCAAATCTCCTCACAGCACTGTTTCTCCTGGGTGTGCACCAGAGATCACAAGGATGTGTGTACCACTTCACTGGGTATGGTACAAATTAACGACTGTGAGCTGTTTTGCACTGCATGGATGGAAGACACTATGGACATATGAACCATAAAGTCAATAAGGGATAACTATGTATTTCTTCATTAAAATTATCAGCTGCTGATTTGTGCTGGATTTCTTGTGCTGATAGCATGCAATAGCAATACGCACATCCTTTGTTTGTGAACGTAAAAAAAAGACATGGTATGTCTCATCTCTGCTACTTCTTGATAAGAGGAGCATTCACCTTATGATTCTGCAACTGGTACCACACCAGACCTGGAGACTGCCCAGCCTCTGCCATGATTCAGCTGGGTTTGTGCTGCATCGTAGCTGGTGGTGGGGAGTTAACTGCTGTTGGCTCCCTACTGATTTATACCATCCAGTGTCTGTGTCAGTCTGACATGCAAAATAATTTTTCCATTTGACCATATGAAACATATTAAAGAGACCTGCCACACATTTTCAATTAGGCACTGAAAAATAAAGTGACAAGATTCAATGCCTCCTTTCAAAAAGGTTTAGGCCAATAAACCCGATTTTCACAAACCTGTGGGGAAAATGTAGTTTTTAAAAAAGGGGGGTTTTTTGCAGGATACGAGAGCTGCAGGACCAAGAATAGAAGGATGAGTTATAAGCCTTTCAAAGCAGAGATTTATCATGGAAATTCTGACAACCGTCAATGTGAGCAATGCCGCCAGGCATCACTCGCAATCCACAGCATCTTTCAAACCTGTCGGGGACTTTTAGAAAGGACTAAAAATAAATGCAGAAATGCAGCAATATACACACACACACATATATATATTATTGTTCAAAAAAAACAGGCGGTCCTGCCAGCAGTGTAAACACAGATGACTCTTGAAAACAGCTAACAAACGCCTGGCTAAGCAGCTTTTCCTAGCCGTACATGCAGCACATTCAGAACTCTCCTTGAGTTCTCCCAGTCTGCAAGCCATAATCATCTGGGATCCTGACTCTCTGTCATGACAAAGCCTGAGGACTTCCAAGCGTCTTGATCTCCTTCACCCGATGTATTCACGCAATTCCACCCTCCTGACCTCCCGCGGATTATTGCCCTTCTGAAAATAACACACATGGAACAGCTGGTAGGGCCAGAAATGTCTTGAATGTAAATAGCACAGGTCCTCGAGATGAGGTTTATGTCCTTTCTTCTAGCTCTCCACCACTTGATCTGACGCCTATCCTCATGTAACAAAGAGGAGCATATACTGCAGGAAAAAAAGGATAAGGACGCTACGGACAGCCCAGAAGGACTCAAACAGCAAGCCTGGATAACTACGTGTTGAAACCCATCAGGTCCACCACCTGAAGGGAAGGCAAAGAAGAAAACTGGAAGCAGTCCTGGAGTCTCAAAATTTATCCTAAGCCTGCAGCAAAATAAAAGGATAATGTTTTACCCCAGATTCCAGTTATGTCTCCCCAGCCCACCACAGGAAGAAGGCTGAGGTCACAGGTTGTAGTAGACACATAAATCCTATTGTTTGGTCACTTCTGTGTGAGTATGAAAGCATAACAAAACAACTTTTTTGTTTTGTTATGGAACCCTGTAAGGGTCACCGTAGTCTCTAAATAGCCCTTCTCTCCTGGGTACTTAGGAAAAAGCGACTGCAATTTACACTTGCACCATCTCCTTTAATTCCGTATCATCCCAAACCACTTGGTGTAACACATATTCACAAAAAAAAACAAAGGAGATGGCAAAGATTAAAAGTGCCAAATAGTTAAATGCTGCCACAGGGGAGCACATCTGCCACCGTATCAGAGCACCGAGCCCCAGGACGCAGCATCTCGGCCGCGGTGAAAGACTGTCAGCTCTCCCCCCCGCGCACGGACAGCCCCACCATGCAGACACGGAGAGTCCACCTGAGGTGGCTGGGAACAGCTTATCCAACTTGCTTCTGGAGGCTCCTACTTATCTCAGCCTTCATTTGCAGGGGAAAAACACACTTTTCGAAGTTGAAGAGAAAACCGGCCTGCTGTTATCCCAGAGAAGCGCATAATTGAGTCGGCATGATGCCGCAGACTACCAAATGCAGCAGATGGCTGTAGGCATCATCCAGTTTAGGATGACAAAGTTTGAACAAAAGCAAAACAGAAGGCAGGGAGCGCATCTTCTGCGCTAGGTTACAGGGCAGGGGATGAACCTTCACACAATCGGTACGTTGCCCGGCACACAGCCGGCTTCCAGCTCTCCTGCTGCCACACCGACACTGACCAAATGCCCAAGCCTGTAATTTAAAAGGAAAAGAGAGGGAAAATCATGTGGTCCCAGGCAAAAGGGATGTGAAACAACTGATTGTCTGATACCCTGTTTCTAAAATCCACAGAAGAAAATATCTGAAAATGTCTCCAGGATACCACGACCCTGACTGTCCTGCATAACGTGCCAGAATTCAGGAATAAAATTATGACCTGCAAGTATCGACATCCACCATTTCACTGCTGGAAGGGAAACCGCTGATGTGAAGGCATGCAGGAAAGGAGAGGAGATGCATAGATCTGTACACTGTACCATGAATGGTGACTTGCGGGGAGGACTTGGTCTGTGGTGGTATTTAGGAGTTTATTTTTGCCGATTCCACCCCAAAGGATCACAGAAGTTAGGAGTGGAAACATTCCTTCCATTTCCCCAGGCGCCTTGCTCACAAAGCAGCTGGCTACAAGATCCACAACGACAGACAGAGTGGAGTAGACAAGAGTGATACAGCTCCACAGGAAGCAATACAGCACACTTGAACAATTTATAAATAAATTCCTGCTCTTTGTGGACGCAATACAGCTTAAGTGCCCAGACAGACTAGTTTATAATAGCCACTGTGGTCACCGATCCTTGCAGGACACAGAGACATCATCGTTAACACTGCAGCTGGGAATGATGAAAGCTCCTTTGGCCACGGGGCAAAGCAGCCCGTGATTTTGAACGTGAATACTGCGTGTATTCTTGCACATACCGCAAGAGTGGAGACCTGCCAGTTACAGCACCTGAGATTTCAGTGGCCATAGTCACTTAAAGAGACCAGAGCGAAAGTGGCACTTTAATTGTACGCAATTAGAGAACCAATCATGGGAACATTTCGGGGCCAAAGGGGTATTTGGAAGGGTAGGCAAACACTTTGTGCAAGAGCAGAGCAGCAGACGCCCCACCCAGAAGTGGTTCTGGTAAGCCAAGATCACGGCCATTAAGACACATTCCACGTGCTCCATGCAGCTCACGGAGCTGCCCCACAACAGGTACGTGCCCTACAAGACTGGGACAGGGAGACGCCATGGTTGGCATGAGCGGCTCGTGGCTCACCCCGGGCAGTCACACCAGCCTGGTTATGCCACCCTCCTCCAGCAGCCAGCAGCACTGCCAGGTTCCCAGCACAGCTGCAGCCTGCGCTGCATACAGCTGTGGGGGAACATTTCCAGCCCCGCTCCCCTTGCTGAGCAAAAAGCACTTGGGAAGGAACCAAAGAAGCCAATGCCATATGAGTTTATTTTCTGACCCCTACCAGTCAGGGGAAAAAAAAAACCAACTACCTAAGGGGTGTCCAAATTCTATTTGTGTCTCTACTGTGCAGACATTCTGTGGTAAATTTCTGATTTACACCACAACAGCCATAGCCCTTTGTTCAGGGAGAAGGCATTTGCCTAATCCGAGAAATAATAAAACACTGGAGCTCATGAAGCTAAATTGTTTCTTTGGCGGGTATTTTTTAAAAGCTATTTCATTTCAATCCATGTCGTGGAACAAAAATCTAATCATGATAGTTGGTCGCATACCTTATCAATGTGGGAAATAGGGATGAAAATGCAAACTTACCATATGGGAGTATTCTGAGGTGTGATACATTTGTGAAACACTATAAAAAGGCAAATGATAGCAGTAGCAATACTTTACAAAGGTAGTAATTGTTGTAATTTAGTTAAATTCTAGCCAGGAGGAAATTTGCCCTCTGCTTTCAGAAAGGAAGGTTTCCTGAAACTTGCTTGTTCATTAGAGTTCATTAATTTCCCTCAGTGAAACAAAGCTCACCCACAGTGGCCATTGGAATAGCCTTCCGCTCCACGTCTGGTCACAAAAAGCAACAGAAGGGTAAAAATAACAGGTTCTTTGAAAACGTTTCTGTAAAGATGATGCATCTTAGAATAAATTTCTACACAGTTGGACAAAGGAAAAAAAAAGGGCAACACCATTTGCTAAAAAATTGACAGCCGCCTGCTATTTTGGAGAGCTCTCCTCTAATTGCACGCACCTGCTGTGGCATGGTATATTCTAAAATATATCTCAGCAGTAATGCTGCTTGGCAGCAGCCAAGTCCCCCCAGGAGGGACCCTGCAGTCCCAGTCTCCACAGCTTCACATGAACTGGGTTTTTTTTCCAGGGTAGCATTTGAATGGAAATTCAAATGAATTCACTGTGAGCTTCTTTCCTTGTTCCACCTCTGCTCATTTATATCACTTCACCTCCCGCTCCCTTCCTCCATCCCTCCCTCCCCTTAACAAGGTTTTCCTATTCCCTCTCCCCCCAGCATCCTTGCCCCGCTCACCCTCCCACAACACAAGATTCCTTCATTTGTTATTTTCTTGGCTTCTGAAATATTTTTTCCTTCTCTCTCTGCTCTCGTCATGCCTCTGTGTTTCACACACTCTAAGCTCAGAAAACTGAGGTAACCCTTTCAGAACAGCACTGCTTTGAGAGACACCAGGAGATCACCAAATCCCCCCACCCGCACATCCTGGTGGCTGTGCCAACCTCTCACCACCTGCAGCAGCTCCTCCCTCTGGCCTTTGTGCAGGTCACCATCCTCTCTCTCCTATTCCTCCTTCACTTGTCCTGCTCCCTGTGACTCCTCTGGTGCCTTCTGCCACCACCCCTCCAACCAGAGGTCCTCTGAGCTCTGCTTGAATCAATGCTGGGTACCGCTCCTAAGAGACAGGTAAAGGCACCCTCAGAATTGACACTCAAGTGACTTGGTTTCTATGCCCACGTCTTCCTCTCAACACAAGGCAAATTATTCAGTTGTCTCTGCCACAGATTTCTATCTGTAACGTGGTATTTGTACTCCAGAATGGCTTGAGGACACTTGCCTTTAAAGTCTGGCCAGCGCTGAGACGCTCTGGTGACAGGGGTCATAGATGAGTTCCCAGCAAGTCCCCCCGGGAGCAGGAGATCCTGGGTCTGCCAAGCGGACATTTACAGGCATGCTCATTTAGCCTGCACCGAGCTTCTTTCCCAGACTGAGATGAGCTTGGCACCCATGCCACGAGTATCCACACAGGTCTCCTCTTTCTTCCGACCTCATGGGAAACAATCTTGTCTCTCTTTCCAGGTTTTTTTTAATTGCCTGCAACAGAAAAAATGGAAAGCAGGACAGTGTTCAAGATGTTCAAGTGCTCAAGGCCAGGCTGGATGGGGCTTTGAGCAGCCTGGTCTAGTAGGAGGTGTCCCTGCCCGTGGCAGGGGGGTTGGAACGAGATGATCTTTAAGGTCCCTTCCAACCCGAACCATTCTAGGATTCTACAATAGCTGGGGGCCAGGGAGAGGTAGATGGGACAAGAGGGTACACTGTGGACAGGGACAGTGTCTTCTCAACCTCACTGTCCCAGCTGGCCCCAGACAGGACAGGCAGCCTACAGGCTGCCAGCACCCGCTGTACATGCTGAGCTTTTGGATTCTATGGGGCCAAGCAAAGGGTCTCTGCTGGTGTAGAGGGCTGCTGATGCCAGGCCAGCAACCATGATATTAACCCTGGTGTTAAGTGTCAGGTATGGCTTTCTGACATTCACCCTCTGTGTCACCCAGGGCGTGCCATTGGCATCAGACCAAAGGAAAAGCACAGGAAGCATGCGGATACCAAAAAGCTCAGAGTACAGGCAGGCAACAGACCTGCACATTTCCAAACAGGCAGAAAATCAAAGTCTTAGAAACAGAGGCAAGACCTTCCCCAGAAGAAGGGAAGCTCTGGACTAGGGCAGCAACGAAGCACAGGCGGGACTCATTAGCCTCGTAATGAACTGTAGGCACTTTATGAGGCCCCAGAGACACCAACGCCTCACTGCAGCAATCTCTACCCAGTAGCTTTCCTGAAGGCCTCATTTACTGTAGACACCCTCTTTGGCCCAGACTCCATGGCATTTTTCTGGTGCGCGACCTTTCAAAGATCACTTTCTACCAGTTCTAGCGTTTCAGGGAGAGCTCCAGCTCCCAACAGACAGTGCCTGCTTCCAAATAGGAAAATCAGAGAGAGGGAAATAGTGAATACAGTGTAGTGAGGTCTGCAATTGTCTATGGGCAAATTAAAGAACAGTAAAATAGACAGTAAAACAACTGTTTTATAGCTTCCATCAACACCCCAAATTTCTGTAAAACTATCCCTGATCTGCTTGGAGAGTTTTAAAATGGTGGTACCCTGAAAGACTAAAGAGAGTTGGGGGTGAGACAGAGAGGACAAGGGTAACCAGGGAAAGGAGGGCACCGAGGATCGTCAGCACAAGTGGGAAGAAAAGGGGTCTTTTCCCAGGAAAAGAGGTCCTGGGTAAAGTAGACACCCCAGCCTACAAGAAAAGGAATACTGGGGCCTATAACATACATAAGGAGGCAGGGCAGCGGGCAAGGGGGAACACAGGAATCCCTGATAAAGGTAAGTCAAGTCAAGTAGATGCGGTCTAAGGAACAAGCAAAATGCTTATTCCCTGATAAAAATACTACTTTTGCAAGAGTGACGTCACCACCAAGTCTCAAACCAGGAGGTTCATAGGAACCAAGGAGACAGGAACCTGTCGATTGCTTTATAACTTCCAAGAAAGGCTTTATGAATGCACAGCTCTCTAGCCTTCACATATATCAAAGTTATTAGCCACTATGCTAAAAAGATGCTAAATAGCATTTAAGAGTTAATTTGTACAAATTCACTGGTCCACCACGTCATTGCCAGGAAAGGAGAAGCAACAGTTTGAAGAAATGAGGAGTGGAACTTGCACCTCCAGGCACTAGGTTCACATTCACCCTGTGGCAGCTTCGCCGAGTGCTGCCAGGGGGTGCCAAGAGGCAGCTCCCATGTTACAAACAACCCTGGGCCCCCCCAGATGACATCAGGTTACCTACGTGGTGGGGCTATGCCTTCACCCACCTCACTGCTACAGCTCATCTCCAGCCCTGGCAATGCCAGCGTTTTGTTGGTTCCCAAAGCCATGGTGGGAATGAGAGGCCCGGACAAGACTAAGTGTCTGCACCTGGGCATCCAAACTGAAAAGACCTTGTTTGGCAAGCTCACAGTGGAAAAAGCCCTCAATTAAACAACAACCAAAGTGCCAGCACCACAGTTAGCACCAGCTTCAAACCCTCGCTGGTGAGGTTAACGGGGTGACTAAGTACAGGTGGGGACAGGGACAAGCTACAGCGGTAAGAAGCTGTTCTCTCTGTCAGCAAAATGTTGCCACCAAGACATGAATGGGGGGGAAATTTCTCCTGCTGTTTATGCAACATCCACACAGGTGGCTTAAAAGACCAAAGCACTGCGTAGGGGTGACTGTCCCATACAAGAGCTGAGCTGAACGCAGCATTCTCCTCTCCCCAAAGTTTCCTTCCTAATCAACAGCTGTTAACAGCTGGGTGCAAGCAGCCAGATGGGGAGAAACCCAGGGACCCTCTCCCTCCTCACAGGCTCTTCCTTTTCTACTAAATTTAATGCACCGACAAGCACCAGCACAGGCTCTTCCACCTAAATGCACCACTCTGGTGGCCAAATGTGCTTTCAGAGAGAAAAGATGGAAGAAAATAAAACTGCGTAAGGTTTCTTCCCAGCCCAGAAGGCCAACTGTATCCTGCGCTGCATCAAAAGCAGCGTGGCCAGCAGGTTGAGGGAGGTGATTCTGCCTCTCTACTCCACTCTGGTGAGACCCCACCTGGAGTACTGCATCCAGCTCTGGGGCCCCCAACGTACAAAGGACATGGACCTGTTGAAGCAAGTCCAGAGGAGGGTCATGAAGATGATCAGAGGGCTGGAGCACCTCTGCTGTGAGGACAGGCTGAGAGAGTTGGGGTTGTTCAGCCTGGAGAAGAGAAGGCTCCGGAGAAACCTTACAGCGGCCCTCCAGAACCTAAAGGAGGCCCACAGGGGAGATGGGGAGGGACTCTTTGTCAGGGAGTGTAGTGATAGGACAAGGGGTAACGGTTTCAAACTGAAAGAGGGGAGATTCAGATTGGATATCAGGAAGAAATTGTTTGCTGTGAGGGTGATGAGACACTGGAACAGGTTGCCCAGAGAAGCTGTGGATGCCCCGTCCCTGGCAGTGTTCAAGGCCAGGCTGGATGGGGCTCTGGGCAACCTGATCTAGTGGGAGGTGTCCCTGCCCAGGGCAGGGGGTTGGAACTACATAATCTTTAAAGGTCCCTTCCAACCCAAACTATTCCGTGATTCCATACGGACTTCTCCCTCCCGGGAAGCCGCAGACGGGCACCCGGTGAATTGTCCCGCAGGCCGCGCCCGCCCGTCCGTCTCCCCACGGAAAAACGACATAAAAAAGAGGGAAGAGGCGGTGGCAGGCGGAGGAGACGTCGCCGGACGCCCGCTGCTCCACCGCGCCGGGTCCC
>VYZM01016819.1:118086-163734 GCA_013398915.1 Dromas ardeola
CTGGAGCTGAAGCTGGTGCAGGTGGTGTTCCGGCACGGGGCGCGCACCCCGCTGCGGCCCCTGCCGGGAGCGGCGCCGGTGAGGACGGGACGGGACGGGGCTACGGACCTGGGGGCGGCTGCCCGCGGGGCCCGCTGCCGCCGTGCTTCCATCAGCCCGTAAATGGTTGGGTGGGTTGTTTTTTTTTTTTCCCCCTTTTCCCAGAGTAAATTTGGGGAAAAACGTTGGGAATCGGGGAGTCAGCGCGGAACGGCGGCAGCACGGTGGCGGCGCTGGCAGAGGGAGCAGACCCCGCCGTGGGCTCTGGGAGTGAGGGCGCGGGGCGCCCAAGTGATCGCTGCTTCGCTCGTTAACGCCCGGCGCCGGGCCGCACAACAGGCAAGGCCGAGCCGTCTTCCCCGCGGCCCCCGACGAGGCAGCCTGTTGAGCTGGCGGATATTAGTCCTGGTAGTTTGCTAAAGAAGCTTTTCAGCACGTTAACGAAGAGCAGCGATAGCAGTTTCCGACGGATCCCTCTCCAAGCGGCAGCACTGCTGTCACTTCCGTACGTGCCCCACGGAGAGAGCGGTTCTGTTCGTGCGTTATTGGCAAGGCAGCACACAACAACACGTATCGTGTAACAGTAACGCTCTTGAAAGTCCTCATTTTCCACTGAAGCGCGGCTGTATGTTTGTTTGTTTCTAAACAGGTGGAATGGTATTCCAGTCTTTTAGAGGTACCTGCTCAGACTAAGTTTGATTACGTAGTGACTGACCTAAATGGAGGGCCTCAACCTCCCTCGCCCTATGAGGAGCAATACAAAAAGACCACATTCAAGGTGAGGCTCTCTTTCATGGTAGTTTTTGGGTTCCCTCTGTAGACTTGTTTACTTCCATATTCCACCAGAGACCCTTCCTTTTCTTTACACTTAGGGCGGTGCAATTGCAGGACAGCTGACAACAGTAGGGATGCAGCAGATGTTTGCCCTGGGGGAAAGGCTGAGGAGAAGTTACGTGGAAGAAGCCAACTTTCTCTCCCCAACGCTTAAGCCTGCTGAGGTCTTGTGAGTCTCATTTCCCTTCTGGACCTTCCCTTGCTTCCTCCCTCCTAACAAGTAGCCCTCTGACCAGCATACACATCTCCACCATATAGCTGGCCCCCGGGTCTTCATCTTTGCTTAGCCAGGCACGCCCAGTACTAGAACTCACCCGTGACACAAGGCATCCAATTTCCCAGCAGTCCTGAGAAGGACGCCAGGGACAGATTCACCTCACCCCAGTTTTAGCCATTGACAGTGGTATTCTGCATCTTACAGTGAGTGAAGAGAAACAGGTATTTCTGGAGCACAATTTAACTCGCTGTAGATTACAGAGCTAAAGTTCAGTGCGACAAAGTGCACCCCTGCTGCTCATGTTAGTAATGCTGGGAGTGTCTGATTTAGGGCGAGATAAAAAAATCACACCAGAGAAGTACTAATTTATTATCTCTACTGTCTCTGAAGGGAAGTTAAAGGGCAGTTCCAATATAGGTGTCTGTTTTTTAAGATAGATATAGCAAGGCCAGATGAATCCCACCACAAGTTTCCAAAGCCACCCTGAAAGCAGAACCCTCAGTTCCAGCAAGTCCTCCCCAGCTGCATCCACGTGAAGGAGAAAGTGCTACCTCACAAAGTCCTTTCTCTCTTTCAGCATCCGTTCCACTAATATTTTCCGGAATCTGGAGTCCACACGATGCCTGCTAGCTGGGCTGTACCAACAGCAGAAAGAAGGTTGGGGAGGCTTCTGACCAGTGCCTTTCCTTTCTCAGTCTTCCCTGGGTGCACGTATCTTGCACATCCTAACTCACTCTGGCTCCTGGTTGTTACTTCTTCCCCAGTTCTTCACTCCCGGCCCTCTTGCCCATACTCTTCTGGTTCTGTATGTTCTTTATCAACTTGTCACTTGCTCCCCCTTTCTGTGTAGCTTTCTGCTGATGCTCAGCTTGGATCTGTTGCCATGAATGCTGCAATTTCAAGCCTACTGAGGAGGTTAGCATTAACCTGCTTCAAAATCAAGAAGGCAAAATGTTTCAGATCCAATATTCATGAGACACACATCTGAAAAAGTTTCTCAGAGAAACCCAAGTATCTCGGCCATAGGACTACAAAGATCCTTTGCAAGTTTTGTATCTGGAGTAACTTTCAGCTCTATCCTACAGTTGGCAACTACTTGCATGTCCTAGAAATATGAGTTTTGAAGGTCTCACTTCTGCTCCCTCTGTATTCAGTTCCACGAACAAATAGCAAAAGTGGCTTGCCAGAGCTCCTTACACCTCATGACACAGAAACTAATTTTTGTCACATACAAACACTAGAAGAAATGCTCACACAACTGAAAGCTTTACAAGGTGCACAGCAGACATCCCTGTGGAATTAAATGCTGTGTGCACAGAAACAAGCACAGTGGCTTGTGTTGCAGGTGGTGGCTCAGGGGGAATTGCTAGTTGGCAACAGTGGACTGGAGGACAAAGACACTGGGGGTGATTAAAGCACTCTAAAGACACCCAGATGCACTAGTGATCACAGAAGCTTCCGTCTCTTTCAACAGGATCTGTTGTCATTGTCACTGATGAAGCAAGCTCTGACATCCTGTACCCCAATTACAACAACTGCCAGCGCCTGAAATTCTTGAGCAGGTAATTGCCAGCCCTACCTCCCCATATGACTTCACTGCTGTTTCATTTCAGCAGTAGTAATTTAAAACAGCACGTTTTCTTCCCGTTTCCCAATTTCTTCCCCTGCCACTTACTGTTCTTTGGGAATGGTTAGCTAGTTGTATAAAATACTCAATGAGCAGAGTCATACACCAAGCAGTGGCACCAGGAGAAAAAAAAAAAAACACACGGAGACTTTTTCTTGAAAGACTAATTTAGTCTCTGTCTAGCAAACACTCATTACTAGCTAATGTACAGCTATTCTGCGGCGTTGCTGCAGGGCAGAATTAATGTCATCTACATCCCTTAACAAGCCTCTCAAGTGTGTACGCATTGGGCCTCCTTTTTATATTCAGCTTCTGGTTTGGGGGTTATTACAACATTCCTGTGACGCTTACACCTTGAAGAAACTGAAATATACTCAGCCTTGACGTATTTAACAAAGACTAACGAAGCAAAAGAAGGAACATCCTACATAGAAAGAACACTCATGTTTGCAGAGTCAAGCACTTGAAATGCCTGTGCCAGGTTGGACATGGGGTAGAAACTGAACAAGAGGGGCAAAATGTATTACAGTTTGGTTGGATTATCCATTAGCACATTTTTGTCCAAAATTCAGGAGTTGTCAGAATTCATTTGCAAAAGCTCATTATATAACGCTTGACTCTGCAGACAGCGGTGACAGCCCACAGAAGCAGTACATTCAGCCTCCTCTAGTAACATCAACTGTGCAAAAAGGGAGTAAACAGCAAGCTCTTCTGCGCCCTCCCCCCATCCTACCAACTGAGCATGTTTTGTGACCACCTCAAGGGGGATTTTTTAAACTGCAGTAAGAAGCACTGCCTCACCTTGCAGCCTACCTAGGCCACAACTTCTAGCATGTTTGATTTCAAACAGAAACTAGAGCTGTTCCTAAAAAAATAAAAAGCAAACCTTAACTTTTCCCACCTCTTCCCCAACAGAGGGGAAGGGGAAGAGAGAAACAAGGGTCAGAGAAAACAAAACCTATGCAACATATTTTGCTTGAAGTACATGGCCAGCATGGATATTCTCAGCTAAGCTTTTTAAAATAAAATTTAAAACTATGTAAGGAGGCAAATGGCTTCTAACAGAGCAAGAGGCAAATTTAAGCTACAAGTGAGTAACTAGGTGTTTCCCTTTTCCCACACCATACAACAATCAGTTCAAAGCTTCTACCCTTTCTTCTTTCATGAGGCAGTTAAAGGCTACTCCCTGAGGACACAGACTTGTACAGTTCCAGTATGACCAGATCTGTTAACTGATACACAGCCCTTGCTTATGGGAACCACTTCTGAGGTGTTCACATCTCATCTTAAGTTTTCCCCCCGCCTCTGTGAGAGCGCATAGCCAGCTCTGATCCTTGACATCTAGACACAGCATCTGTCCACCCTGCAACTTAAGACTCCCAACATCAGGAATCCCTTAGTGCCTCTCCTGTGGTGCCTCTCTTGTACCCCTCACTGATGTGAGACAACTCCACTGCGCTGGGGTCACAAAATCCAAGAGATAGAAAGCCTGATGTGTGAAAAGTTTTTGTTTTGTTTTCTTAATTCCCTGACAGACATAAGTTGAAGAATGCTCTGCAACAGCCAGGTATCTCTGATGACTTGAAAACAATTAAGGAGAAGATGGGTATTGATGGTGAGAAGTCTGTGGATTTTTTTCTCCTCCTTGATAACATTTTTGCTGAGCAGGTGAGTTGAGCAGTTCCGTTGTGCTGTCACAGAAACATCCCTTTACCATGCATATGGAGGAAACCACAGAGTGCCAACACCCACTGATACCAGTGGGTACCCCAGTACCTTTCTAGGCAATCCAGAAAGTTTATAAAGGCCATAGCATGGTCTTTTTAAAAAGCAAGATGTGGAGTCAGCCTTGCTCGAGGATGGATGAAGACTCATTTGCAGTATTTATGTTCTTACCTTGAAATCCAGTATCTCTTTCAAGCGTAATGAAGTAGGGCTGAGAGAGCAGTTGGGCCTTGCTTACCCCATTACAAAGTGCTTTCCCTTTTCTGGCAGTCACCACCTAACAGAGTCATCTTAATCTGGTTCCAGCTTACTACCCACGAGACAGATTTCTTCTGCTAGTGGAAGGGAGCCGGGCATATTTGTACCCCACTTAGTGCCTCTTTCTTGCTGGAGCTAGTGGTAATTAGTCTGACTGTTGGTTGAATAGTTCAAGGCATTACACTCCCTTCACACAGAAATGTATCCTCAGGAACAACCATCCATCCTCTTGGTACACGGAACAAGTCTGTGTGTTTAAAACCATCCTCGAACTCTTCACATGAACACTGTAGTACAATACTGTAGTACAAATGCTGTGACATGAACAGCTGTTTTCTGTGGGCAGCCACCCATGCATTTTCAGGCTGGGTTCAGAAAGGGGCAAACCCTGTTGTTATGCTGCATCTCTTCCTTACAGGTGCACAATTTGCCAAGCTGCCCTGTGCTGAAGAGCTTCCAGCAAGCAGTTGAGCGTCGAGCTGTTGACTCGCTGCTTTTCCTTCTGGAAGACAATTCAAGGTGATTGCCTGTACCCATGCCTCCAGCCTTAGGGGTTATCTTAGGCTTACCCAGGATGGATGAGCTACACCAGCTTACTGCGGCAGAGAAAAGTCCTTTCTGATCTACTGCATTCCCCCACCAGAGGCTACTGCCCCCTCATGAGGTTTGTACCTCAGCTACCTCAATGTAAAATCCCATGCCTTGAGTCAGGAACATGAGCTAGGAAAAAGGGAGTCCATGCTGAGGCAGCCAAGATGTGGGCGTGCGTCCTGTTTTGCTGACGGTCGTGGAGAGAGTAGTCTCCAAGGAACAGTAGTAAGCCACTGAGGTAGGCAGCGAATGGCTCAATTGCCACGGTTGTTTCAGTGAACCTGTGTCAAAGGCAAAAGCCGAAGAGGAGACCCTTCCAGCCTCAGCATTGAGGCTGCACAGGCGAGGCTGCCCTTGCAGACACGCAACTACAATCAGTATTCTAACCTGGGAAGTTTATCGCAGGGATGGCACCTGCACAGCTGGGCTGAGAAGTGTTGATACCAGTGGAAAAGGTGATGCCAGGCCCTGCACACATGTAACCACCTGCAACAGAATCTGCTGCTACATGCAGTTAATTACCTCCTCCACAGCTGTTTGGAAAGGTGGCTGAGTTGATAGCCTAGCTGACATTTGCCTTTTGGATTCATTCGCAGCTGCCATATTCACTAGCTCTTCTCAGGCGGTGGTACAGGACTGCCTTTTCCATTAGGGCAGTTGCCCTTAGCCTTTTTTTTTAACTTGTATTAGAGATCTCAGGTACTGAAAGACTGATTTCCCCCACTCCCACAACAGCTGGGAGAGCCACGGTCACACTCATCCTCCATTTCCACTGATGTATTCATTAGGTGGAGGGAGTTTCTTCACACTAGAAGTTGTCTAAAGACCTCCTCTTTGTTAATACAGGGATAAAATCTAATTTTGAAATACAGCCGCCGCCTTCCTGAACTCCACCCTCCCCTTCCCAGCCAAAGACCCCAGCCACTTTGGTTGCTGTTTTGCAGTTAACTACAGTCATCTTTCCTAGCTGAAAACTACGCATGCAAAAATCACAACTACAGAAACAAAATAGCATGGAGAACTTCGAGGGTTTTCTAGGTTTCCCTTTATGTGTGTCTCCCTCTCATGAGACTGCTTGTTAGCACCTCTCCCCTCCCAATCTGCAATCACATCAGAATCTCTATGGTGACTATGCAACTGCTGAAATAAAAAGTAACCATAGAATTGCATTTAATAGTTCTTAGCTACAATCAATTCATGTTACCAATTTGTAAAACAAAGAAAAAAAAAGGAGGTTCCCAGGTGGTCATTTTAAATAATTTAATTTGAAAGTTTAAAACCTAGTAGATTTATTTCTGCTTCTTTTATAGAGAAGTTCTTCAGATGAATGTTGGTCGTCTTTTCTACACCTTACAGAAGAATATTACAGAAGCGGTAGATCCCCCATCTGCAGCTGAAAAGGCCAGGTACAGGACAGATCTCTTCCTCTAATCTTTATAAACTCCGATTTGCTGTCAGTCTAAAAAGCTGGTTGAGAAAGATGTTTAATGTGTGGATGAAGAGAAAGGAGTGCTCATCTGCTAGGAAAAGCATGAGTGCCATATTTGCTTTTGCTGAGGTAGACTGTATGTGCAGCACACTGTGTAATCAAGACACTACTCCTGAGCCTCAGATGCTTTATCGTAGCAAGAGTATCTAGCTATCCACGGAGGAACACAGCTAACATTTTATGTTTGGTTCCACACACCCCCCTTCCTTTTTTTTTATCAGAAAGCTCATTCTCTATGCTTCTCATGACATTACCCTCACTGCTCTCCTGGTGGCACTGGGCACCTTTGATCGCAACTGGCCACCTTATGCTGCAGATATGATCCTGGAATTGTATCAGCACCGGCAGTCCAAAGAGTGGTTTGTTCGCCTGTCTTACTGTGGAGAGGTAAGATCCCAGGGGAAGTCCATCTTCTAAATCTTGGGCTTTTGGTTTTGCCATGCATGCATGTAAAGCTGTGAAACAAGACTGGTTCTGAGCATGCCGTCAAGCTAGATAACAGAGTAAAACACCTAGAGCATATCCATGGTAGCCAATATATCTTTTCTGTTGAGCTGGCTATTGATCTACTGTGAGTTTAGGCAAAGACTTTGAACCTCCGCCTCTCTGTGTCTTTGCCTCAACTAGCATATTTCCCTGCTGCAGAATGCATCAGTATCAGCAAAAAAAGGGGCTTTTGTCAATAAACGAGAACTGTGATTTTTGTCTCTGTCTTTACAGGAACAACTGGTGAAAGGATGTAGAGCAGGTCTCTGCCCACTTGAAGAATTTCTAGAAGTTCTTTCACAGTACTCAGTCACTCCAGAGGAGTACAATAACCTGTGCTCACAAATAGAGGGGAATCACCAAACTGACTCATAAATAAGTTGTCTTTAATTAAAATCAGTTTATTGTCACAATCTTTGATTATTTTTCTATATATTCCTGGCAGCCTTCCCTATTCTGAAGATCCTTTGTATGAGGTGACTTTTTCCTACCAGACACAGGGTGGCACAGTGTCACTTTCACTGTTACCAGCCAGATGAAAGAAGCTGTGTAACAGAACGGCTCAAGTTCACTTCTGAGGTAGCCACACAAAAGCACAGAGTGGCTGAAAACAGCAAGGGAGAGAACAAACCTGTTTAAATTGCCCTGCTGCTTCAGGAATATGAGAGAAGACATACCTGTTCCTTATATGCTGGGACTGTGGGATGAAGCCCAGCTTGCTCCGTACTACCAGACTTGAGAACTTTGACATAATGATTGCTTTTATGTATGGCAAACTGCAGAAGCCACCGTGCCTCTTCCTTTCTTTTGTCATGTTGGAGGGTTGCTCTGCAGACAGATGAACCTCCCAAATTGCATAGCATTTATCTACCCCATCTTCATGAGGGCATTTTTGTGCATACAAAACCTCCCCAAAGGGACAGAAAGCCTTCAAACCTCTTCCCTGCACTCCTGTAATTATAGAAATTCTGCTGCGAACATGCAAAACAACCGCAGTGGGCCAAGTACTAGAATATGCACTCTTGGTGAACTCTGCTTAATGTGCTTTAAACAAGGAAGTCTGGGGAGTTGCTATTGACTTCAGCTTTAAGCAGCGTTGCATCTATTTTGTGCTTGCTGAAACAGGAATATACCAGCATAGCCAACAGAAGTACTTCTAGCTGAGATGATGACGCTTTTTCCTGTAAGACAGTACTAACGATCACTATGTTGCCAAAATCACCATTTTTTCAAATCGGTAAATAAAACTTGGATCCTGACCTACTTTCTTTGGGATGCGTAAAGGCTAAAATAGGGGGACCACTTACTAAAATGGCCCTGCAGTTTTGGTTCCGCGTTACCCCTTCTCACTTAGCGAAAGGAGACTGCAGTGATGTTAATGTAAGTCACTGACAGATAGGTGACTGGAGGCACTATGGTACCTTCTCCCTGAGAAGCGTGGGCTGGGTTTACCTCTACTCTTTCATTAGCCTGCCCCCACCACAATTACATGTTGACACTACGCCCAGTGAACAGAGTAATTTGAATACTAAATACATTGCTGGAGGTCTCACTGAACTGCTATTAGAAGCTGTCAAAAAAGCAAACAAAACATTGTTATTTTCCACCAAGTTTGTATACAGCCTAAAAACATAATGCCATTATATAGAAATTAACGGTCCACCCTTGCTTAGAACAGCGCATTCTGCTCTTATCAGGCTCTCTCATGCACGGTATAAAGTATTTGGAGAAAGGCGATGGAAACATGAGGCATACAGTTGCAAGTTATTTGTGAGGCACGGACAGCTTGAGAAAGGGGTATCAGGGAACAGCATCAGAAGCTTTGGCCATACCAGGAGACAACGCAGGAATTAACATACCTTCTCCTAAACAAGAGCTAGGAGCATCTCCCAGAAAAACCTACCAGCAGCCAGGTTAAAAAGACAACACAGTCAAGACCCACAGAACTCGGCAGCATGAGCTGTCCTAGTACACCCAAGACTGTTAAAAGGGCACTGCACTCACACCATTAAAATAATCCAATCTTTCTAGGCAGGGTAACATACATTTTAGTAACAGCAGAAGACCTCAGAAAAACAGGCCAGCTTCTTGGCAGTGGCAAGGAAGAAGCTTCTACTGGTAACAGATTATTTTGTCACTGTCTCTTACGGGGTTTCTGCAGTGCCCTCTGCACCCTGCTCCAGCCTCACCCTTCCCCTCGGTGTGGAAGTGGTTGGGGCCACACATTGGTCTCATCCCATGGAGCAACACCATGGTATTCTTGGCCCACAGTATGAAGGAGGAGTTGTTTCTGAGCACAACGACCGTAAATAATGATTTCAGAAGAGGATCAGTGGGACAGTGGAAGAGTTTTAGGACCGAAGGACACAGGTAAGTGGGAAGTGCTGAACTACAAACACTGTGTGGAAGAGCGGAGGCATTTCCAAGAACATGGAATAAAAATTTTCAGAAATCAAGAATTTCCCAAGGAACCAGTAAGTGCATTTCCATGAATCAACAAACTCTTTGCAAGAGCTGTGAAAGACACAAATCCCGGGGGACAGAAAAAGAAATCCCAAATTTTCTTATCCTGGGCTGTTAATACGAGAACTGCTGACTTAGGCAGCTAACACGTTCAACCTCAAGTTCCCTCAAACTTAAGCTGAAGCTGCTAACCCAGGTTAGTCTGCCTCCCTTGCAATTTTAGTCGAATGGAGTTAATGCAGGTTGGTCAACTTAAACCTAACAGACTTTTTTTTTCCATTTTGCATTGCAAACCTATCCTCGTATAGTATGTTTCATTTAAGGCAATGTTAATATAGTAGGTAATTGGCAGGAAATAAATATCATAGAATGGTCTGGGTTGGAAGGAACCTTATATCATCTAGTTCCAAGCCCCTGCCATGGGCAGGGCCACCTCCCACTAGATCAGGTTGCTCAAAGCCCCATCCAGCCTGGCCTTGAACACTTCCAGGGATGAGGCACCCACAACTTTTCTGGGCAACCTGTGCCAGTGTCTCTCTACCCTCACAGTAAACAATTTCTGCCTAACATGTAATCTAGATCTCCCCTCTTTCAGTTTAAAAATGTTACCCCTCGTCCTATTGCTACATTCCCTGATAAAGAGTCCCTCCCCAGCTCTCCTGTAGGCCCCCTTTCGGTACTGGAAGGCTGCTGTAAGGTCTCCCTGGAGCCTTCTCTTCTCCAGGCTGAACAACCCCAACTCTCTCAGCCTGTCTTCACAGGAGAGGTGCTCCAGCCCTCTGATGATCTTAGTGGCCCTCCTCTGGACTCACTCCGATAGGTCCATGTCCTTCTTATATTGGTATGTCAACTTAAATTTAGGGGTTTGTTTTCTCCTCATATAAAACATCTTCTTTAAAAGTTTCCAGTATCACAGACAAAACAGCACCACTTTTCTTTCCTGCCTTATGCTCTGACTCAAACAAAACCAATTGTAAGCTTAAAACCTGAGTGCGTGATGAATCATGAGGACCCACATCTTGTTTGCTGGTTGGAAGTCAAAAGGAGATCAAGAACATTGTGAGCTTGCTGTATTTGTCAATAAAACCAATACAATAAAGCTAGCAGTTTGGGTCTTCTTAAGGCCTGAAGAACACTCCTAATAATGTGCTTTAACCTTAAGCAGAAAGAGCATGATAAAGCTAGGTGTTACATGTTACCACAACAAAAACCATTAACAGAAATAATTGGAAACTATGTGGACTAGCTAAAAATGGAAAAATCTTTAAATTAGAGGTTACCTCACCAGAAAGATGGCACACAGCACATATGCAAGACAACTTACCTTTTTTACGTTAAGAATTACTACCACTCGATACAGTGAAGTGCATTTTACTAAACACAGGCCTATATCAAGCATGGATCATTTCTCCTCGATAAATATCAAAACAGGGAACAGATTTCAGCCAACAGCCTGCTAAGGCTGCATGAGGAAAGCATTCACCATCCTAAGTGCAGAAGACCACCAGCAGTGAAATGTAGCTTTTTCTGCCACCAGAATGAAAAACAGCATAGTAGAAGGTCAGCATACCAAGCACTGCAAAATTAAGTCCTGCGTATACCGCATTTGTAATAGCCCCAACACTTCAGCACCACAAATGCTGAGTTCCAAGTCTAAGAAGAGTGTTTAAGATTCATACTTACCCTCAGGAGGAGTCAGGCACCCACATCTACTCCAAGTCAGGATACGTGTATTGTACCAGAAGCACCGCCAACATTCAAATCCCAGCCAAGACTGATGTAGATTAGATCTCCACATACTGGTCTGTCTTCTGAAACATTACCCATTAGATACCACTCGGTCAGGACTAAACTCTGAAGGCTGGCTACTTGGCTTGTCATGTTCTTTGGTAGATTAGTTAGCCCATGATACAGTTATAAAGCTCAAGTTTATTTGGACCATGCTTAAAACTGCCAGTGTACTTCACAGATGACCCGTCTGCAATAGTCTACTACTTTAAAATAAACAGATTTCAAATATTTTAAACTTTTGATTTAGCAGGCGCATTACTTTGCGTTTCAGAAGTTCACCATCTGCTGGGTTTACCTTTTAAGTCTCTCCACACTCCGGCTGCGCAGCCATCTGGGATGAGATAATTTGAACAGCAGACTGTTTCCTCCCCTGTTACTAGAGAGGAAGAGCAGCCAAGCATGTATGAATAAAGTCTATTTCATTCTTTCAAACAAAGGTGGAGGATGATTTGAAAGTTTAAAGAAAAAAAAAAAGAGGGGGAGGGGAAGAAAACTAAAAATGGCAACCCCACTTTCCGTCTTCAACTGCACCATGGCTACCAGAGCTGAGTCATGGTTACTATTGATTATAAATAAGCAGGAGAGAACAGAGTCTGACTTACAGATCCCAAGGTGAATTTGCAAGGCTGGCAGCTAGAAAGCTTTTTCATTTGCAAAGCAAGAAGAGGAGAAGTAGAATCAGAGCAAAACAAAGAAGCTCAGTCTACTTCTACCGAGTAGTTTTTCTGACCGGAGCCAGCCAAGGCATGAGCATCTCTTGTCCATCAGCTTGTGCAAACCAGGCAACGCCACTGAGGTTAAGTGCACCTATGCAGACTCAGGAGAATACACATCTTCTGAATTTTCTGTAAGAAAAAGTCTTGTTAAGATGCCAAACACCAGCATCTTAAATCAGACAAACACAGAAGGAACTTTAATTATCCAGCATTTGTAAAATGTATCCTTTCACTATCAAGTGGCTTTAAAACAGTGAATCCCCTATGCTAATTTTTCTAGAATAAGTTGCAGTCATCTCAAATCCTTTGCATAGGAGGCACCGAGAAAGGCTGTGCAAACAAACAAACAAACCCTCCAGGTTATTTCTATGTCGATCAAGAAGTTTGCTTTGTTCAACATGGTAAAAACAGTGAGGAGCCGCGACAGAAGTAGCAACATTTAAAACGGCTGCACTGTGACAATTCCCATGCAAGGTCCTCAAAAGGAAGCTGTGCAACCATTTAAAGAAGAGGTAACTCCACTCTACAGAAATTGTCAGCTCTTTCTAAAATCTTGACAAGCCTGTGCTTCAGGCACGCTGCTTGTCTTGTTAGAGGGAAGCACCACAACATACATCCCACACTTTGTCAAAAGAGTAATTCTCACCCAAAATCATTGTAAATTTGCATGACAGCACAAAGGTGAATTTGTAAGCAGGCAACAGAAGGCTCTGAGGCTTGCATGCCTCCAACGGTGCATGGCTTCACTCATTTTGTAACACAAGCAACGAAACTTTGGTAAACTGGCCATGGACAGCAATTCTTTTTCCACCTGTTAAGGATCAGTTAACTCTGAAAAACTCTCACGCACGAGCATAACAAAGATATTCATTCTCCACATGAAGTGTTACATTAACAGCCAGCCCTTTGAGGATACTACTCATTGAAATAATTTCAAGTAACAGTAAGTGGAAGGAAGAACAGAGATTACATGCTCCATATACAGTGCTGGGGGACCAGAGAGCAGACAGCCACAGACCCGCTCCCTGCCCTACAGATCCACATCTGGCTCCTCCTGGTCTTCTCCAGGAGCGGGGCTCAGCTCCCGATCCATGTTTCGGCATCCAGTCTTTCACTCCTCATAGAGAAAACCATAAAACCTTCTTGTTGAAATTCTCTCAAAGGGAAAGTTTGAGAAGACAGGGGATTAGGAAGCGATCAATGAGAACTGCAGCAAAGCAACAATTTACCCAGCAGGGTTGTCTTGATAAAAATCTGCTCACTGACAATTTCTCTCACCTTTGTTATTTAAGTTCACCTTTTCTCTGCTACCTCAGCCTCTGAGTGCCGGCAGTCAGAGACCCTACTCAATCCAAAGCCCCCAGGGGGACACACAACCAGTGCCCTGCACAGCGTTGGACACTGGCGCTCAGCAGGCAGACGCTGCTGCTTAGGGAAAGCTCAGAACCACACACCTTGTAGTGCTGCAAACATTCACCTGGAGGAAGTGACGAAGACAAGTTTCATCTATTCCTTGACCCTCAACAGATTGAGGAAGAAAGACTGTAACTATCGTCCCTGCGTCATTCTGAAATAAGACCTCACTCTGAGGAAAAACAAACTCATTTCAGGATTAAGCAAGCAGGATTGGAAGGAGCACGCAGACCAGACTTTTAGGAGCTGCCAAAGTTTACCACACCTGGCCTCTGCACTGGCTGTGACCATAAGGAAGAGCAAACAGTCATCTGGACAGCCAGCTGATGTACATAGCAACAACTGGACTGGATAAAGAAGACAGTTCATTTTTGTAAGAAACAATATATTTTATTTTTCTGACACCACAGCCCTGGCGAGTGGTTTTGTACCAAATTTAATGGAGGTTACACAGAACGTTTTACGCTGGGGAGGAAAAAAAAATAACCACAAAAAAAATCCTGGATAACTTTTAGTGTCTGTTCCACTCCCACATTAATAAAATCACTTGGGGTTTCTAAGAAAAGGAGAATAGGAAACAGTGAGAGAGACTACTGTAGGATGTAACAGTGTCCAAGTCCAGCCCCTTCCTAAAAGTGGGAGGAGACCCCACGTGAGGAGAGGCTCTCCTAGATTTACTCCCCAAAATAACACAATGTATTGCAGCTGCCATAGGAGGAGACAGAAGGGGGACGGAGAGAGAGAGAAGCCTATTTAATAAAGAGTGGGAGGGAGAGACAGAAGGTGCTGGACAGCACGCCATAATTTGAAAAATATGTCCTTAACTTATTATTTATTTCTTTTAAAAGATTCCCCTCACTGAACTTAAGTTCCTTTTTGTGCTTTTCATTAATACTCTGCTCTGAGGTCGTAGTTTGGTTTTTCTATACATTGGAGTTGAAGGAAAATAGTCCGAAGTTCTGAAGATGGATTCTCCACCTAAAGTAAACAGCCTAGAATCCCATTCTCCTCTCACCCCAAAGACTAAAGTCTCTGCTAAAATCCCTTTTACAATATAGTACAGTACACAAAAAACCCCAAAGATAACCGAGAGTCCTGGGAGAAGCCAGTCCGAAGGACGTAAACATACAGAGAATGGTGCAACTTGTGACAAATGGCAATTCTCAAAATACAGCTACAGATTCTCAAAGCAGGTGCCGTCACGGGATACCCAAGTCCACAAAAATAATTTTTAAAAAATAAATCTTAAAAAAAAACAACCTGTTAAAATGAATAATTTTTTTTTCAGGTAATTCCATACATTCGAGATTTCCCAAAGCGTCCTCTGGTCTCTTTTCACCTATTGCATGGCCAAACTGTACTCCTGAAGCTCCCAAAAAAGCCCTCAGGACTTGGAATCTCATCTTGACAAGGATCGGAACATCCAGTCTTATGGTAGCAGCTTAAAACATCATGTTCCCTGGGTTTCCAGGGCCTTGGCTAAATCCTCCCATGCCAACGTCAGCAGCCATACCTCGGGGCCTCATCTGGGGGGGAATCATGATGTTTTGTTGGGGTCCCATCATGCCCTGCATTGACATCATCATACCAGGTGACCCTACAGGGCCCGGGTGGCTGTACAGCCCCGCGGGGGCTCGGTCCTTGCCTGGGATCATGCCCACAGCGGCCACGGGGTTACTCATTAGCGCGGGCTGCCCAGGCATCGCCGTTTGTGCTGGTGACATCATGCGGTGGTGCGGCCCCATCATGCCTTGCTGCAGGAAGGCAGGCGGTCTCATCGGGTTATGACCTGGCATGGATGGAGCCGTCCCAAGAGGGATATCCGGAGTTCCCACTGGCCCGGGGCCCCCCATGCCAGGCAATGTTAGTCCCATCCTCGGGGTCTGCTCTCCTATCATCCCCTGCATGTGGGAGAACCCAGGCCCAGGACCCTGCGGCTGCTTGCGGCCTGGCACCTCCCCACGAGGGAAATACTGTAGTGTCTGGCTAGGCTTCTCCGACGGGATAATCCTGGACAGGTCAAACTCGGGTATTCCCGTGGCTCCAGGACGGATCACCTCCTGCAGCTCTGGATCGGTGAAAACTGAAGGCATATTGTTTCCAAGAACAGTGAAGGAGTCTGGACCGCCAGGGCCTCCAGTCTTGCAAAGTGCTGGATCTGTCGAGCTTTGGGGCAGGTTGGCAGGACGCCCCAGAGGTCCTTCTCCGTGGAAGCCCATTCCCGCTGGGAAGTTGCCTTGTCCACCGCTGGGCCCATTGTGTGGAAATGGCACCTGCTGTGGAGGGGACTGTACAGGAGGGAACCCCTGTGGGAAGCCCAGGCGTCCTTGAGGTACCATTGGAGACTCCTGGGAACCGTGCCCCATCATCGGATTGTGTGACATCAGGCCGGGTCCCACAGGGACCCCATGAGGAGGTATATTGGGTCCCATAGCATTTGGAGAGGGCATCTGGTTGTTATGGGAAAGAGGCTGGGTCATTCCCATTGGGCTAAGGGTTGGCATTGGACCCACTGGGTTTGGACCTGAAATTCGAGGATTCTGAGAATTAATGCCCATTCCTAGGGAAAAAATAAGGAATCACATTTAGATAGCAGCCAACAGCAATCAAAGCTATCAGAGAGCTTTCTGCAAGGTTACCAAATCCACACACACGCACAAATTAGTGTTAATAAAAAGCATCAGTAGTGGCTCTGGAAAATGTTATTTTAACCAGAAAAATCAATGCCACCTGCACATTAGCCTCCCTAAGCTTGTCACTGCCTTACCAAAAAGTGACTAAAGCCTGCTCTATAAGTAAGATATCAATCCAACCATACCTTTACTACTTCTTTGGCACTCTAGATGACGCAGGCAGTAACAAACACGTCTGTGGCAGATTATCAGCATATGGACACTTGTCCACTGGGAGGTGACTGAATCTCCCTTCAAAACTCAAGAAGCGATGAATCACATAACCCTCGTAAGACTAGGCGGCAGCAATCAATGAGGTTACTGAGCTATCATCATGAACTTACTCAATTAGCCAGCTTTCCCGGGTATATGCAGCCACTCTGATCATTACTGCATGAAACAGACAGCAAAGCTACAGGTAAACTCATCAAGAATTCATTACCAGTTGCTGCTCTCATGAAACATCCACTCATCCCCTCTTTGAACTATGTTAATTCAATTGGGTGGAGGGGATACAGCCTACTTTTGTATTAAATGCATACCCACAAACATTAAGCTATCAGCAGGGATTGGATTTCTCATATGGTCACCCACAAGACAGCCCAAAAGGGCAATGTTTTGTTTTACTTTTCCTTCAGCGCTCTCAGGTAGGGACCAGGACAGTTTCCCTCAGGCCTGGCTGAGGTCACCTGCCATTACACATTGCCTATGTGAAAAGATGTATGTTTTAAGAAAGCGCTCTAACTCTCTCTTTTGTAACAAAGGCAATCCACAAAACACAGGAAACCCAGGAAAAGATCAGTGTCAAAAAAAACCCAAACAAACAAAAAAAGACCGAAACACCCAAACCAAAACCTGTGAAGCTTCTATAACACTGCCTTAAGACAGGGGAAGAATGATTTCATCAGGATAACATGTTGTAGGTCTGGCCCTTATTCCCATGAGCAGCCTTCACTCACACAAGTAATTCCAATCTGCCTGAGTGCAAATCTCACCTATACATAAGGGTTTTCCAGATTAGACATCTTCTGAAGAACAGACACTTTCTGGACAGAAAAAAAATGGTTGCAAGGAGAATTCCATCTCCCCATTTCAGAGAATTGCAACTGCCTTCCTCAAAAACAACCCATGGCTATATATTCTTCCAGGTTTTTCCCTCTCACCATCTTCACTTGATGAAGCTTCCATGAAAATCACCCTCACTGTATTGCCTGATAGCTTGGTCTTATGTTTCTTTGAGTTTCTTACCTGGTACGCTGTTCATAGGTGGCAAGTTTGGGGAGCGGGCTGGAGGGGAGTCATCATCCGAGCTGGCCACAGTTTTGATGGCATCGTGATAGAGCGGTGTAGAGCTGGGCATGGCAAATTTGGACATCCTAGACATCATAATGGAGAGGGGATTCTGGGAGAGGGTCGGCTCTGGAGGCATTGTATAAGGACTGCTAGAGGGAAGATTTCCAGGGATAGTCACAGGAGCAGACTGGCTGACTGTGGAAGGAGGTGGACCACCTTAGGACAAAAAGAAAAGAAAAAGAAAGAAAAGGACTGTAATTTTTTTTCCTTCATACCAGTTTTTCCTTAAATCACACCTTTTTCTCCCAGAAATCTCAAAAACTAGAAATCCCTTTTGTTGCAAGACACCATCTGACTAATGCAGTCAATGCCCGTGAAAGGTAACCAGAAAAAATAAGCCTACTGGTCAAGCTGGTTAAGATCTGTTATCCTGGATTCTGCACTTCTACCGGAACTATCTTGAGCCCCTGCACATCCACATGAGGAATTAACAGATAATTCTGAAAATCCTACCCTTCAACTTTCATACACTGAAGAAGGACTTAGGTACCAGGTCTAGCCATAAAAAATGAAATCTGTAGTCAACTAATTGTTCCTGCACCCACCAAATGTCAACTGTAACTCCTTCCCCTTTTTCTTTAGGAGGCA
Source organism: Dromas ardeola (assembly GCA_013398915.1). Taxonomy (NCBI): domain Eukaryota; kingdom Metazoa; phylum Chordata; class Aves; order Charadriiformes; family Dromadidae; genus Dromas; species Dromas ardeola. Next base: position 136,349 of record VYZM01016819.1, read on the forward strand.
TCAAACAAGCACAAAAGACATAGGCAGCACAACAAGAGCTGTAGCAGATATTATGCTGAGACATGCGAGCAGATTTCTGACAAGCTGCATCAGCAACTACAAGTAAAACTCTCTGTTTATGTTCCATTTCAGGTTTTATATACACATATTTACAGCTCGTTCCAGTTAAAGAGGCGTTCTCTGCACCTATTAGCTTAACATCATCCTTTGCTCTCCCAAAACTAGAAATAACTTAACTTGCACTTCCAGTCCTTTGTTCTTCACCGATGAATTTCATGCCACCCAGACCACACGTGAAGGGAAGATGCTAAACTGAAGTTGTACTGAAAATTCACTATACATTCCACAGCTCCACCCGCCCCCCCTCCCACCCTGAAAAAGGAAAGGCAAATAGAGAATACAAAAATCCTGCAATGCCAAAACGTTTATGCTTTGGGAGAGCTGCATGCAAAAGTATTTGTTAAGCACAACGTTAGGCATGGACTAAAGCACGTAGTTCTCACTTGTAGGCGCTTGGGCTCACACCAGTCACGGCCTCAGCAGCCACGATGGACACTAACATCCAGGCTCCCTTCCCGAGCACACACATCCAGACAGCGATCCTGACAAAACCGCCACCGCCAGTCCCCGGGTGCCCCGACAGGCAGGTCCCAGCCACCGCCGCGCCATTACCCGCAGCAGCACTAGAGGGCAACGTGGGCAAGCGCCTCCGCTCCCGGCCAGGAGACCTTCCCGGGCTAGGCGGCCACCCAGTGCTGCAGCGCTGGGAAACCGGGACGGAGGTGCGAATGTCCTCTGGGGTGAGCTACGGAGGGTTTGGGAGCGGAAAGGAGAAGGCAGCGGTGTGCCGCCAACAGCCCACAGATGTTCAGGAGCAGAGAGGGTAGTGCCAGCACCTGCACCCCAAGGGCCCAGGCACGGCACAGCTCCAGCGTGCCACCGAATGCTACGTACAGCGGTGTTTAGCTCTCGCCAAAATGGCTGAAGCCTGAACAAATGTTAGCACACCTCCCTGTCTGTGGTGGTAAACCTAGAAAGCACTAACCATACCTGAACCGTACCTAGATACAGGACTGACTGACTATGCTCTTTGTAGGGGCCTTTTATCTCAAAACGTTTTCATAACATCAGCAGGATCTTCTCCACAAAGCTAGGATCACCAGGAGCTGTGGCAAAATGGCCAAAAACCCCGCCGAGGAGAGATTTCTCCCACCAACACTCCACATCTCTTCACACCTCTTGAACCCACCCTTTCACATTCACATCCTCTGAGTGACCAGCCCTCACCTCGACACACAGGAGGCATGGTGCAAACCCACAAATACAACAGGAGCAGAAAAAGCGTTTGTGCTCCATTCGCATGGAGACCCTCGGCACGGCCTCCCTCAAACGGGCAAAGCACCGTCTAGCTTCTGACACCCTGCAAGAAACCACCTCCCTCCCCTTGCTGCACGCCTCGGGGTAACCCAACATGAACCCAGGAGCCAAATCCGGCCAGCAGAGGCGGCACTCACCCGACTCCACGTTCCCCAGCATGGCTGGAGAAGACATGGTGAGAGACGCTTTGTGGTTCGGGGGAATCCCAGGGCTCTGCAAAGGAGGCTTTGGAGATGAAGTCCATCCGGGAGAAGGTGCGGGGAGAGACGGAGACTTGAGGTGGACAGGAGAAGCAGCAGCAGACCCCAAGACAGGGGGGGACTTAATGGAGGCAGCGGCAGCTGCGGCAGTGGGGCCCGCAAGCATTCCTGCCAGCTGGGAGGGCGTCTGAGGGGACTTGAGGTTCCCCGAGGGAGACCCCATCATGGGAGACTGGACCTGGCGCATCGTGGGAGACTTCAGGGGGTTGATCCCTGGCGAATGCACCTGACCGGCTGCAGAGATATCCAAGGGCTTGCGGCCGAGGCTGCGCTGCGCAGAGGGAGCAGTGTTGAGGCTATTAGGGTTACTGGTGGGATTGAGAGGTAGTGGCGGCATGTGGCTGAGCCGGTTGTTAGTCCTTTGGTCAGGCCCGATCTGTTCTCTGAGATTTCGGAGACCGACTCCTGGGCCCTGAGACATGGGAAGGAAGGGCCTGGGACCCATGCCATACTCCTGCTGCGGGTGCTCCCCAAACGGCAGCGGCACCATTTTCTGCTGAGAGGAGAGCATCTCTGAGACGCCGGGGCGCAGTTTCATCATCTCTTCTGGCCCGACTCCTGCCTCCCTCAGCTTCTGGGGGACCAGGGGCGGGTTGGAGCCCATGCTGACATTCATGCCCATGTCCCCCTTCATGCTGCCAGGGCCCATCCCAAACTCCATCTCCCTGCTAGAGGCCATTTGTGGGGGTATTCCTTTCGGAAAGTCCCCCCTGGAGGGGCTCATCGGCCCTTCCACCGGCACGCGAGGGAAGATGGGGTTGTTCCCAGGCTCCATGTGTCTCTGGGAGGGCATCATTCTGTTTAGCTCCATTCCAGGCCTGATGCCTTCCATGTTCAGGCCGGGAGGGAGGCCCATCTGTTTCTCAGCCAGCTGCTGCTGGTAGAGTTCTTCGGGTAGGCCCTGCGGAGTAGGGAAACGCTCCCCTCGGCCAGGGCCGCTGAAGACACCCTGGCCAGGAGGGAAGTTTCGGCCATCTGGGATTTTTGGCACGTCATCTGGCCAACTAACTCCCGAAAGCCCAGGCCGGGAGGCTGGATTCGGGACACTGGGGCCCTCCATGTCAGGGTTCATCATTCCTGCAAAACCAGGCAGGCGCATCTGGCTCCCGGGCACGTTGGGATGAGGGGCCATGCCCCTGGGGGGCAGGGAGTGCGACATGTTCATGCCTTCAGGGAAGGGCTCCGGACCCCCAGGTCCCCAGCCCTCCCCAGGGGTCATCTGGTAGGGAGGGGGAGGGCCTCGCACCACCCCACGAGGCCCATGCTGATGGACCATCATGTCCTGCAAGGAACACTGCTGCACAACCACTTGCTCTTGCTTTCTTCTCTTCTCCTCATAAAACTCCTGCTGCAGCTTGAGCCAGGCCACCTGCTCAGGAGTCATGTGGTCCAGGTGGTCTGGGCCTATGGGTCCTGACTGGGAGTTCATTGGTGGTGGCCCCATTTCATCTGGGGAAAAAGGCATGTCCCTGTGTCCTTGAGGGCCAAACGGAGCCCCTCCATCTGTCCGAGACCCTGACCCTTTGCCTAAACTTTGGGATTGAGCCATCATGGCCTGAATCGGCCCTTCAGGTTTCTTTTGGGGACCATCCAGCACCCCAGCATTTGGGGGTGGCCCCCCACTTTGCCCTCCCGCAAACTCCTTCTCATCAGGGAAGAGCATGCGCTGTATGTCTCTCAGGGTCTGCAACGAGCGCTCTCGATGCTCCAGCTGCTCCTGTGACAGTCCATCTGGATTCTCACCCAAACTGGATGGGTCCCCACCAGACACCTGCTGGGGAGGACCTTTGGGGTCTGCAGCGGAGCTATTGCTACCTTGGGAAACTGGGCTAACTGCTCGATTATTGGGGGTCGAACTCTGCCCAAATCCTTCTGTCTGCAACGGGGTAGAGTTGGCAGGGCTGCCCACAGACATCACTTTGCTTTCCACGCTGGGACTGTCCTGATCTATGGGACACGGGGGGCCAGTGGATTTGGATACCGGCGCTGACACAGGTGGAGTCGGCTGCATTTTGGCATTCTGGGGAGGGTTCTGGTCCTGGGCGGCGGGGGGCTGCGGCTGCGGCAGGGGCTTGGGTTCAGTCCGAAGTGCAGTGATCTGGGGGTTCTGCAAGAGAAAGCCACATGCTGTCACTTGCTCTTCTTACAGCCGTGTCACATAAGCAGCAGTGCAAACGATATATATGTCCTGTCTCAACACCACTTGCCCACACTTTGCAAGGAAGGGTGGCCTTCATGCAGTGATTACAGAGCAGCATCTTGGCCATGCAGAAACCCATTTTGCTCAAGTATTACAGGAGGTACACCTTGGTTCTGTGCTAGCTCTGCATGAGCAATGCGTCAGAAATATACTACCCAAATACTGCAAGACTCAAGCTCTATTTGCAGAAGGGTAGGACAACAACTGCCTCTCTCTTTTCCACCCTAAACCTTACTTCAGTGTGTAAATAATCATCCATCTCTTTGAATCACACACACACACAAGTACATTTACCGTTTCCCTTCCCACCCACATGCAGGTATTGCCTACCAAGGGTACAGTGTTTCGTTCCGCCTTGCTGTTTGAGATGTTCTGGATATGAAAGGACACGATGGTTTCCACCTGTCCCTTCAGCACAGCTTCTGCAGCCCTGCAAAGACAGACAGACAGTCACACATATCCAGTTGAAGCTAAGAATCAAATTTTCTTAACCGCCCTCCCTTCTATCCTTCAGCTGGCAGAAGGGAGAAAGACTTAACCACACATATTTCACTCTAGATGAGTAGCAAACGAAAAATCCTTACACATCTACAAACTCATCAGCATTCAGGGTTCATGTCTCAGTTTAAGCCATCCTGGCTGCTACTCACTGCATGGATTGTAAAACAATATCTACCAGCATTTGCCAGAAAAAAAAAACCCAAACCACAAAACACCCACACCTCGGAGGAATGAATAACTACTTCTCAGAGGACAAGAGGCAGTGACATTCTCCACTCCAGCATCCCCAAAACAAGTAATGACTTTTTGCTACAAGAATGCACTTGATGGAGAAAATGCATTGAGAATCTTTTAAAAAGGGAGCACAAATATAGGCCCCAGTCCCTGAAGACATTCAAGCATCTACCTACTTACTTGTTGGCCATCTCAGTAGAAAAGACGTAAACCACTTTGGATGGAGTCTTCTGCCCACTTGCTGGCTCCAAAGTGGCAGTCAGGCCATGGGAAGGTGTGGAAGACCTTGGGGCTGAAGCATTTGAAGGAGTCATGGAGTGTGGTGTGTGCTGAGACTCCTGGGACTTCACATGATCAGCAGAATTGCAGTCTGGAAGGGGAGAAAGAGGAAAAGAGAGGGGTCACTACCTGGAAACCATTTCCGGAAACTGATCAGAGCTTTTCTTCCTCTGAAATTCTGCGCTTCTCTCTCAAGCACTGCTAAAGGCAATTCTTCTGTTACGATATGCATCATCCCCTCTAATGCCATGCTGCCCTTCAGGCACCACTGGGAGAAGGCTCATCTTGTCCCCTTCCAAGGCAAGTGGCATTTCCCAGAGCCGATCACTTTGAGTTCTCTAACGGCCACACAGCATAACAGGAAAACTACACACTAAAATGAACAAATATAAGTATGTCTGCACACCTGCACTGTGCAAAACTTTAATTTTTTTTCCTTCAGCCACCTTAGTCAAGTGACAACAAAGGAAAGATGGACAACCGCGTATCTACTCTGTTTTCACAGAGGCGATGCTGGAGCCAGGAACAGAACACAGAAATCCAACTCTCTGGCTTGTGTTACCAGTCAGGGTGCTACAGGTTATGTATCTGTGTTGACAAAACAGGCTTGCATATTGTTCAAATCCGCAGTTACAACAGAGCAGTTCCTGAAAGGCCAAAGGCCAGAAGGAAACCAACAGGTTGCATTTGTACTTTCAAATCCTCCGGGGGAGTTTCAGAGTTACAAAGGAACTTTCCCACCAGAGTCAGGTCTGCACTTTAACTGAGCGTGAACAGGACATTTATCGATGCCAGCCATGACAACCTCTCCTCTTTGGCTGCTCTCAAGACCTTTACACTTTGTTGGCTGGAACTTACAGAACCCCAGACAAATAAATGTTTCGCTAACACTTTCATAGCAATTCTCCATCTCACAGAGGACTCAGACTAATTGTCTGCACTTGCGCATGAAGGCTAGCAAACATACCTTTGATTTCAGGGTCATCATTAGGAGTCCCAGCTTCCCTCTGTTCAAAGGAGTCTGCTGAAATGCTCCTCTCTCTCTTCCCCTTCCCCTTGGCACCATTTCCAGCCCCATTCTTCAGCCCCATGCTCCCACCTGGGCCAGGGAGCACTTTGGGGGGGTGACCTCCACTTTTGGGGTCACAGGGAGAGGGCTGGGATTGGCTGGTGGAGCCCCCTTGTTTGCCCTGGTTGGAAAATTTGGAATCCAGCTGGGGGTTGCCAGATGGGGACATCACTGTAGGGGGGCGGACCATCACCTCCTGCTTTGATTTGGGGCTACTGGAGACAGAGCAAAAAAAAAAAGGAAAAGGAAAAAAAGTGATAAATCACAGCATTGATTCATTCAACCCTGTAGGAACAGGTTACAGAGAAGCAGAAACAACCACTGCCACCTTTGCAAGCTAAGATAATTGCTGACAAATAAAAAGTGCCTGCAAGCTCAGAATCACACAGGTGCTTTTTTGAACATGCCCTGAAAGGGTTATTATCCAAGATGGGATCTCATTGCTCAAGAAGGCACCAGGGCAAGCTACAGACCTGCCAGATCCCAGGAACTGCTGTCACATGAGGACCTACCTCTGGGGCTTCTGTCAATAAAGACAACGGTTTCTATGTGCACAGAGAAGCACCTCACACCAAGACCAGCTCAGAGTAAACAAACAAGGCACAATAAAGTTCACCTCACCACTCTCCTGGACCTCAACTACAGGCTGCAGCTCTGATCAGAGCAGACCCCCCCACCCCCTCCCTTGCACCTCCCTATCCAGTTCTACAGGGAGCACAAGGAAAACCCAGCATTACTGCAGCATTCATCATACACTGGGGCGAACTGCCAGGAAAACACAAACCTCTGACCGTGAAAACAATTAAACCAGCTACAACCTGCCTCTGAATAAGGAAAGAGAAGGATACCATCTCCCTGCACACTCCTGCAAAATGGGGCAAATGAAGCTTCTTTAATTTGCCAAAGGAGATTCAAAGTCTTTCCTTCCCTCTTCCATTGAGCAAATTGCATCCTAAAAATATTTTGCTTCCGTGGGTTTTACAGACATATTAGCCACCCCTTCCTCCTCACCCTCCAGTTACTCCTTTGCTATAGGATCTTCTGTATTGTGTTTTCCCATCATCACTACCACTTCTAACAGGCAGCGCTTGCTAGCATCCTCACTGAGGGACTCGCATAAGCTATTTCCTCCTTTGGACAGACATCTGACTCAGAGGCATTCCCTCTGAATTACTCTTAAGCTCCAGATGACCTCTAGGAGCAAATAATCAAACTCGAGAATGCTGTCAATCAGACCATTGTAAGTCCTTGGACACTGCTTCGCTTCCATATTTTTCCCCTTCCAAATTAGCAGAGGAGAGATGCTGACCTGCTGCACTGGCAGGTGAACGATGTAGAGGATCTCAGTGCACAGCTGATCAGTTCTCCAGGCTGTTTAGGCCAGTAATACCGAGGAAGCATCTTGTGTAAAAGTACAGACAGAGAGACCTCTGCTGCCCAACAACCCCTCAGGGAAACAGGTAATTAGAAGAGGGGGAAGAAAAAAAACCCCAAAATATATAGAAACACCATGTTTACTCTCCTACAGCCTATTCAGACACCTGATGGGAGGGTGGAGGGCACGAGGAATGGCGAATCCACACCTTGCAGGTTTGCAGCTTTCAGCTCATGCTAAGCCTAGCAAACACGGCGACTTGTCAGCACTGTGCAGCCAGTGCTCAGGTACTCGGTGGGTCCGATGGGAGCATAAAGGAGGACCAGTAAGTCCCATGCGCCAATCCAGAGCAGCTGCCTGCAGGCTCATCTCCTTACCTCTGTGTGTTGCCTGACGGGGAGTTCCTCACTTTGGGGTTACTGGAATGCATTGACAGAAATCCTGAGCTCACAGTCTCACACGCACGCAGATGGGCTCTCGTCAAGTTCCTCTGGGGAGTGTGCTGCCAGAGGCAGCGTCGAAGCACTTTCTGCCACCCGCTTCTCTCAATGCTGGCTGTCTGCTTGCCTTTTTTCTCTTTGCTCCTCTCTGGTTTTGCACTGGGCGCTTCCCTCCTGCAGCTCCAGCATTCTCTATACGTGTGCCTCCTGCTGCCCAGGGGAAGTCTCGCATCTCCAGGGCACACTGAAGAGAACAGAAAAACAGTGAGGAACTTCCCAAGCAGATGTGTCTGGTGTGAAGCAGTAAACGGCTATTCTTCCCCCATTACTGAGAAGATACCGGAAAAGAGCTTTCAGATGTACACAGTACAGCTGTGTATTTCAAACCAGAGGCAGCCCTGCCTGGTCACTCAGTTTACAGGCAGTGAGGCCGTCTTCCCTTCATCCAAAACAAATTACTCTGGAGTCAAAAAAACAGGGAAGCGCCTCGTATCTGGACACTTTGATTCCGCATCTGTGCTCAGCTTGAAGACACCTCACAGCAAGTCAGTAGGCAGCCAAAATTACAAATCCCCGACATGACTTAGCTATCCAGAATTCCCCTGTGAATGGTCGTAATCTGATATTTCTTAAGAACATAAACTCTGCTCAAATCTTTTCTGTCTCCTTGGTCCAATATAACTAGACATATGTTCAATGATGTGTGCTAAGGGTTGCACAAAGGGAGGAAAATAAAATAAAATGCCTTCCTGACCACCTGTACTCAACCAGCTATGCTGTGATTACTCTGGAAATACCAGAGGTTAGTCACTCATTTTATCTATTAGAAAGGCCAAGAGATCACTAGAGAACTACCCCTCTAAATTTGCTCAGGAACACAAAAACAAACTATTGAGGCTTTAAAAAAGGGAAAAAATAAAAAGCACTTCAGCTTCTTTCTAAGAAACAATATGCATGATGCAGGCAATAAGGCACATAAAAGTGTTTCTGGAGGAGGCAACTATTGAACGTTACTGTTTATGTCCTTTGGGCTAAATTATTTTGGAACAAATTTCTGTCTTGTTTATGTTTCAACAAAATCTCTCCTGTTCATCTCACCTACTCAGATGCAAATCCACTTAATTTAGAATCTAACCAAGATTTATTGTTAATGTATTAAGCATTGCTAGTTAAATATTATTCAAATGTAAATATTCCCCGTATTCCTTCTCAGCACCAAAGAAGCAGTTTCTTCCTGCGTATATCAAATGAAACAAAATAAATTTCACCAGACTGGGAGTGTCTTGAATTTCATGAAGAAACTACTGTTAAAATTGCATTTAGAAAACAAAAATTTGTTTGCTTACATGCTGACACTAGAGGATTAAGAAACACGGGCACTAGATGACCAGCTTTGGCCAAGGAGAGTTATCAGTAACAACTAGTATTGTGCACCAAAAGTTATCTTGTTGTGAGGTTGTGCCATTACACTTTTTAGTGACTTTGCACTGCTGTACTTTAACCTGATAGTGCTCCACACTGTAGTTGCTCCGTGAAGGTCTGAATCATCTCCAAAAATTCTCCTCTCTACCACATGCTTCCTTCATGAGCCAGAGAAATCATCCTGCTCCCTATTCTCATCTCCACTGTGCTGCACAAACCCACTAGTGCAGAATTCTGCAATAAAGGTCTCGTTTTTAATGCCTGCTATTAGGCAGCATCATATGAACTCCAGTCTGAGTCACACACTGCACAGGATCCACATGCCTCTCCGGTTATCCCACTGATTTTGAGAACAATGTCAGAGCTATTCTATTACTATTGTTACTACTATCATGCTGTAAATGGAGCTAGTGCTATACAGATAACATGAAAGAGAGGAGAGAACATCTTCCCAAGTATCTAAGTTGTACCACCTTCGCATGCAAATTTGGCTCCTATGTCTCTTTTGACAACAAAACTATAACATTATCAACAGCACCCAACTCCACTTTTCAAAAGAGATTTTACGCATCTGTAAAAGTCAGTGGAAACTGGTGATACTTCAGGGTCCTCACTTAAGGTGAAGATATGACTAAAAACATGGTGAATTTCAGGTAAAAAAGAAAAAAGGAACAATAGCATTAAAGTGAGCAGAGCTCGATGCTAAAAGCAGGATGTAGATGCGTGATGAACTTAAGTACTCTAGTTGTATCATCCTCTGCTTTTCCATTTTTGATATTTATGCATTATCATGTTACCTTTTATTATAAAATGAGCATTTTCTCAGACTCCCAATCTTGCACAGTACAATGAGAAAACATGAAGAACAGAATCAGGATCACACTGGCTGCACAATATTTCTGACATCACCAAACTTTCAAGTACTTCACGGCAGGGGCTTGGGGGGGGGAACCCTCCAACGTTTAACCCTACTTTTTTTATTATCCCATATACATGTATCTTCCATCTATTAGAACTGGTGCAATCTGCAAGGGAACTGTATTTTCCAATCTCAGTTTAAATTTCTTCTTACCAGAGAGTGCTATAAAGGATACATCAATATATTCATTGGTGGAACAACGGCAACTCAACTTCCTCCGCTTCTCATTTCTGCACACTGGGAATGTACCACCTTTTATAACGTGAAATGGAAGGCCTCATGATTTCTCTAAATGCACTTCTAACATAAGTATGTTTGTGAATGTAGGGTTCAATAATGGAAAAGCTCTAGAGAAATGTATTTTTGCAGCTGGAGTCTGCCTGCCATAGCAAAGCATTTATCATTGCTCTAAAATTAGAGGTAGGGTCACTGACAGTGAATGGTCAAGCCGCTCTTCAAGACATTTTGGCAAGCTACATACAATGTTGTATTTTCAGGATTGCGTTAAGGTATGCCAGGCAATGGCTGCAGGGAAATGGGATGGTTCAACTGGCTACTCATTCTCAACACCTCACTTCTGACCACATCAGGGAAAGATCTGAACGGGAACTAACCCAAGGGAAACAACAGAAATCTCTATTCAGACTGGTTGATCATGTAGCCACATCAGTGCCACTGCAAGCTCAAAGAAGGAAGCGAGAACAGGTGAAAAATAGCCTCACCCCATTTGGTTGCAGCTTACAATTTTGATGACTTAAAATTACTTCAAACCTCAATTGCAGAGACAAAAGAGATGGACCGTATTTGTGGAGATATGATAGGTCCTCGTCTTTCCAAGAAGTAGCTTACCAAGACCCCTAGCGTCACGACACGGCAGTACTCATTGTGGAGGCCATGAGTTGCAGACCACTCAACTCACAAAAAAAGATCACCTGGAAAAAGAAGAGAGGAAGAGTTTCACCAACAAGAATGCACAGCTTGGCTCCCATGTATCCAGCCACAGAAGCAGAGGAATCAAAACTTGCTCTGAACCACCGACAAGAGGAAGCCTCAGCTCAGACTCGCAAGATTTGTCAGCACCAAAAAAGCCACCACCAGACTGGAAGAGTCTGAAGATGCGTGCTGCACACACAGGGGAAATAGGTCAGACCTGCTTTAGCACTCCCACATTTGAGCTAGCTGGATTCCCATGAGCTCATCTGTGCTTAGAGAAGCTGGCACAAAGCTTGGACATGTAACCTCCCCTTCTCTGCACCCATCTCTTTTCAAAGGCTCACCTTCCCCTCACTATGTGCTCAGCAACTTCTGCCAAACCCCTGTGCTTCGTATATACAACCTCCTCCACAGCCAGACAACATATAAATAAAAACATCAAGCAACAGGTAAAGCCAGGCAATCACACCTAGGGGAAAACCAGGCAGGTTTTAGACGGAAGACGCACTATCTACTCGTCTGGCAGCTCCTACTTCACATCATTGTGCTACACTACAGGGAGAAGGGAATCCAACTGCAAACCTTTCTAAGTAAGACATACTGCAAGTTTGCTCAAGATAGAGGGCTTAGCCCCACCTGGCACTACAGTCATTTCCTATAAGGCCAAAAGAGTTCATGTCCCAAGAACCGGTCAGCCACGCTTTCAGTAATGGAGACAACCCTGCATCAATTTACGTTCACTCACATGTTAAAGGAAGTTTAAGTGCCTGAAAGCTCAGTAACACAAGGAAAGGCAGACTCTAAGGAATGGCTTAATGGGAAATCTGAGGTCAGTAAAGAAAGACACAGCAGCTACCTGCCAGCTTCTCCCTCATCCATTGTGAAAACTGGAGAGGCTGCAAGAACAGTATGAATGCAGACAACATTCATGCTGTCGGGGCCAGTGTGGTCTCTCAGAGCACTCTCAGCTATTTATACAGCATGGACAGCCTTGCAGTTAAAGTACGACTGAAAACTGAAATCACTACCAGAGGTTTTCTGTATAATCCTAATGCATTCTGCTGACCAGATCTCCCAACAGGAACACAGGAGCTGTTGCGAGGCTCAATTAGTTACACATTGTGAAACCCTGTGCATATTCTCTTCCCTCCAACATTCTCCAATTATTATCTGCTGCAGCTTCATCTTAATAATGTAGCAATGCACTGCCATGTAATCCACTTCAACAAAACCAAACTACAAAGCTAGTCCCAAACAATGCAGCTACATTCTCCACCCAGTCCAGCCAAATCAAACAATGAAATCATCAATGTGATAGACCATCCTTATCTAGCCAAGTCACACCTGCAGACAGAAGCTGAAACAAACACCTATCGCAACAAGCTGCTTCATCCAGTAAAACCTACCACAGCAGCACATTCATCCCTGAATCCAATTACCCAGTTATATCTCTTCTCCCCTTTCCCCCACCCCACCCAACGAAACAATACAGGCTAAGCCATGACAGTGCCAATACTGACACACCTCTATCAAAGCAGTGACAGAAATCACCTTTTCCCTTGAGAGGAAAAACATGTGAACACCAGCTCACATCAGGATGGAGAGAATCTATCACAGCAGTCGGAGCTCCATTGCTCCAAACACGTAAGTGCAACTTGGCAAAGAACCGGAGCAAGGCAGCTTTACAGACCATGGCTCAGGACTGTAAGAGGGGCAAAAATGATCAGACATGATCCATCTTTAAGGCTACCCAGACAGTTATTGCAATGTAATTCCATCCCCTAGTTTACCATCTCTGCTGCTCACCTGCACGGTCTTAGTCCGGTCTTAGTCGGCGCAAGACAGCTTCCTTCACAGTGAATTTAAGAGCAAAAGGGTGAGCGCACATACACAAGCAGCTACCACAGAGTAACTAACAAGACACAAATGCACATCTTAGCTTACCTTTTTTTGGTAAAGTATTCATGAACCATCCCTGTACTTCTATGAACTAGCCACTACATTATTGTACTGCAAACAGAAGGAAAAAAACCCATCCAAACTAGCCTATTCCTACTTTGTGCCCTTAAACTGCAGAAGCTTGATAGTGACAAGTGGTCAGGTACTTGGAGGTGTACAGCATTATGGCTGCTTCAGCAGGAACAGCTGCAGTTACCGCTGATTCACTTCAGTCTTTTCTCCCTCTTTGAGAAGGAGAATGTGGAGAGATGAAATAAAGGCATACCAAGTAGATAAAAGTATCAAACTTGTGGCCTTACTGTGACACAAAGCATTAAAGGCAAGAAACCTCTTTCTCTGTGTACAAGAAAGAGCACACTTCTTTTTTTCCCCGCGGCCTTTCTGAGACTGTCAGTCTGTGCTGGACTAAGGGTGACGAGAGCCCAAAATCAGCATGGAAAAAGAAAAAAAGACTAGAGACCTGCTGCTACAGAAAACAAATTATGATTTTGAATGCAAGCTGAGCCAGCACCCTGAATTGGAGCTGTGACAGTGGAGTGGGCACAAAAGGAGAGAGTGGAGTAAGCGACTGCTCTGGGAAGAGCAGCAGCTTCAGGACAGACCAAGAACAGCAGCAGGAGCTGCTTGAGCACCCTGACAGCCACCAGGAAGCAAACCTCTGCATGTAGATCCACCAGTGGATTCCCTGTGCGACCGGAGAGGTGGGGTAAGGCAATGAATCAGCACTCTTTCAGCACAATTTTACTGGGAAGGGCAGATCCTATTTCTTCGACCCTCATTCAGCCACATTAGAGGGAGAACAGCTGCACTGGCAAAAGGTGACTCCGCTACACCCAAAGAGCCCCAAGAGCTACCACTGGTTTTCACCACATGCTGCACTTACCAGTTTTGTTAAGCATTTGCTTATTTTGCACACTTGCAGCTGAACTGCATGTCACTTTTTAATAAGCTGCTGTTTTAATAAAGTACTTGATTACACACCTCATTGATGAGTGCAACTGGGAAACAAGGACGATGCAGGAAGTATTATTCAATGCTTTTATTGAACCATCAGACTCCCTTAAGATCATATAAAAGCAAAAGCAAATAGATAAATGGACACAAGTATTCTACACCACACACATCTCCCTGTGACGCTTGAGGATACAGGGACACAGGACACTCTTCAATCCCTTGACCCAGTCCCAATTTCTAGGTATGGCCCCTACTAAGGGCTTTTAACTACAGCTTTAAATCTGCCGCTACGTCTTAGCAAAGGCTGTCCTCCTCATCCTTTCCCACGAATGCATAAAGCATGCACTTGTAACAGAACTAGTATTGGACCCACCAGCGTTCAAACAGGTTTGTCAAAAATGCTGCCTTCTGTATACCAAGTGCATGCCAGACCCAGAAAAGCAACTTCAACCAGCCGAAGTCTATCCAACTCTATCCATTCCAGACATCACTAGCACTTGTGACCCAGCTGAAAACTAACTCTAGGTAAGATATGATTAATTTTCAGGAGACAAGCTTCCTGTTTCAGCCAACCAGGTGGCCACACACTCACTGGCACAAAGGAGGCAGCAGTGACTGACAGTATAGGCATGGATAGGCTTAAGCTGGTTGTTCAAAGACACTTGCATCTTTCTCCTACCAGGTCCCTCCGCCCTCTTTCCTAAACAAGGCTATAAAATACATTGGGACCTAAAGAACTGCTTGGACTAAATACACAGTCTCAATACGCATGTCATCTGGACACAATACAACTCTTGCTTGTCCAAGCAAGTCATCAGTAGATGGCCAGACTACCTACTGTCCCTGCTCTTTCCATAGCAGGGTTTGCAGACCTCATCCTTTAATCAAATTACACAGTTATCACGCAGTAGAATTTCAACTGATTTGCTCACGTGCTCCATCTGCCCAGAAAGTCAGTGGCCACTTGCACCAGGGGCACCTCACATGGTACATGGACCATACTCTACCTAAAACAGCTGCTGATTTTGGGAAAATACCATGTTCTGTCATTCCCCAGTAAGCCACAAATCTCCTTTACTTACAAATTATTTTCTCAACATCAAGAGCTATCTTGTTAATACTAAACTGATTAGATAGCAACTCACACCGCATCACCAATTTCTAGACGGTCCTAACTTATCCTGAAAAGGTATGGACTTCCCTACATTTATGTCTTGGCAGTAAAAAAAGATGGCATACGCAAAGCCCTCACAGTTTCCCAATGCCAAGAATTCCTCCTTATGCATGCCAGAGAAATGACTGCTAATCCCAGGTCTGCACAGCATTACCTGTTTGCTCACGGTCTTGTACCAGAAGTGACCCTCAATCAAAAGAAGAATCAAGAACTTGTCACCCAAACTCATTTTGCTACATGAATGCAGGGACTACGCAATCTTCACCAGACTCATTACAACCTCCACAGAGAAATAACTCCTCTTGTGCACATGGTGTGCATGCACTTCCCTATTAACCTCCAAAACTTGGGCAGGTTATTGCCCACAACTACCTCCATGCCTTGAAGCACAGAGAAAGGGGCTGAGCAAAGATAAGCTCACTTAAAATTAACACCTTGATGACCTACAAGCACATTGGCAGGGAAAGAGCGGGCAAGACTATGCCATTACAAGGAAGAGAAATCCCTTTGAGTAGCCCAGATTAATTTAAGAATTTAGGACCACAGGATAAACCTCCCAGAGACTTGAGAATATACTTAATCACCCCCATGCAAATTCGGTATGCATGCTTATATAAACGTAGCTCCTCTGAGCCTACCTGCGCCTGCCCATCCATATGTCTTGAGTAAGACAGGGCAGACACTCCTTCTCCCACACTTCCCCCCCCCAGCTCCTATCACCACACACGTGGACATTTCCCAAGGAACCAGTCGCTCCTGAAGTCCACTCAAAGCAGCGATGGCCACAACCTTTTGCTCTCCATCCTTAAAAACTGCAGTCAAGACAACCACTGACAAAGCACAATACAAACCAAAAGGCTCAAAGAATAGTGTTTTATGACATTTCTCATGTAACCATCCCCTGCTCTCAGACAATGGTATCTCCACCAACTATTCTCTTCCTTCCTCCTTCTGACAAGCACATGGATAACCAACAGTAGCCATGATGTAAAGGCTGTTTAGGTAATTATTATTCTTAGGTGTTCACAAAAATCTTTCTAAAATAACCTTTTGCAACAGACATGTTGCCCACTACACTCAACCATCAGTTTTAAGAATTGTGAGTTACACTAACAGTTTTTGTCAAAAAGACAACTACACGTCTGTTAAACTCTATTTTTAGTGCATCTCACAACACTTCAGTGTTTTTAATACACTGGGGAAGAACAGCTATCCTAGACAGTTACTGATGTTGTACAACTGTTTCCACAACTCCTTCCACAACGTAACGGAGGAGACAGACACTTAGGGACACAAGGTGTACACAGCCAGACACTCGAAGTCCCTTTCAATTTCCCAGCTGCGATTACATAAAACAACCTTGAACTACTTGGTCCACCTGGGAGTAGAACAACCACTTGGCAAATTCTGACACAGTTCCAGAAATCAGTTTAGGGAAAAAAGCCACAAAAAACACACCCTCAAAACGCACAAAACCTAAGCTATAACTATCTGCTTCTGTACAGAAATGCAATGGTTTCCCCTTGCTGCTCACACCATTTCAGCTTCACCAACGTTAGTGACATTTGCAGATGCGGGTCGGCCAGACTACTGCCAGGGTGTTAGACATGCTGTCGCGTAACCTGTAGCGCACCATGACGTCATGCTGACCTCAGCTCAGCCTCGCTGCACTCCAGCGCAGCTGCCAACATCAGTTCAGCTCCACCTATGTTAGCAATGCAGGGAGCAGTCTATGTACATTACAACTGGAGTTTTAAGCACTTTACGTGAAGCGTCACTTACCTTAGCAGCAGCCTGTCTGCTCTAGAGTTCCTACTATTGTTAACACCGATGAAGATCAAAAGCTCTGGCAATAAGGGATTTTTCAAGAAATGTTTTAACAGCATTTCTCTAATATATGACAGCCTTCTGAAGCTTACTACACCACGTCAGCAGTTAACAGCCCCAGCATCAGTCAGCATTACATTCAGGAGTCCGGTGGATAACACTAGAGCTTTCCGTTGGCTGCTTCCATAGCTTTGTCTTCTGTCAAAACTTCATCCAGTTTTTGGGAAGCAGGTAACGTGTTCGGAGCCAGAAGCGATCTCTTTTCCCTTACTTCTCTGGGTTTAATTTTTCTAAAATTTAAATAGGGGCATCAGTATGAACAACCATAGGCAAAAGACACTTGAATCAAGTTTGACAGCATTTCATTCTTCAGAAACTAAACTGTGGAGAGGGTGGAGGGGAAAAAAAGAGAAAAAGGATGCAGAAATAATGGGTGGGAAGACAGGACCGAGGAGACACCAGTTTGCTCTTCAACATGTAGTAACACCACAATGTTTAAGCAAAGGCTTGGGGGAAATAAGCCATCAATCAGTTCAGCACAGAAAAAAACAAGCGCTTTTTCCTTGCATTTCAGCATCCCTTCACTAGGCTTCCAGAATGAAAGGTAAGAAATAGTCCTCAGGCATAACTCCTTAGGCTGCAGTCTTGTCAGTTTCCATAAGCTAAGTGGGGC
Organism: Dromas ardeola; assembly: GCA_013398915.1. NCBI lineage: Eukaryota > Metazoa > Chordata > Aves > Charadriiformes > Dromadidae > Dromas > Dromas ardeola. The sequence goes on from VYZM01016819.1 coordinate 153,945, forward strand.
TGGGATGGGTCAGTACAGGACAGACCTCCTCTGAGGGAAACCCAGTGCTGCAGCAAGCAGTAATTCCCCAGTATGCTGCAAGGGGACATCACACATGATGCCCGTCAGAATTGCTGGGGGCAACACACACACCTTCCTTCATGTTAATCTTCACCTTAACACGTATCTGGTCTCTTTCATCCCAAATGAGCAGTTTTTCAAGGCTCCCCTAAGCATCGCTACCATCCAGCACCCCCCGCGAGACCAGTTTTTGTTCAGGACTGTCACCACCGGGCATCCCTCTACGAGCCCTCCTGCTGTTTTATCTGCATCTGGGGAGCTCAGCACTGCAAAGCATGCATTCCCACGGGGGCAGAGCTGAAGAGTTACTACAGCCCATGCAGCTTACTGATGGACAAGATGTGTGTCAAGGGGTAGGCATTCCTGGTGCACTGAACCTCTCATTTCTTTGCTTTTAGACCCACATTAGGCATGTTAGATGCAGCACGACCTTTAGCAACACAGTGCAGTGCTTCCATATACTGGTTTCCTGGTCGTTAAATGTAGGATCTTCAAGAGAGCGATGACTCTACTAAGGAGTAAGGCACTTCAAAGAAATCCAGCAAGCAAAGACTGCGTGTACACAGTACTCCACGATGCTACATGATTATATCAAAGCTGCTGGGATGAAAAACTGACATTTGATAAATAACATGAGGTCATCGTAAAGATCTCAAAACACCACATGTAAAAATGTTACTTTAACAAGAAATTAAGCAATTGTATAATCAGGTCTATTACCAAATCTACTGCTTTGACATGATCTTATAAAAGTATGAAAAGCATGCAATTCCAATTGCTGCGGGATCCTCCCTCACTCAACACAAGATGTACGCCTTTAATATTCTTCTAGTTAGCCACGCATCTACAGCAAAGCCTAACGTACTTCAAAGTATTTACTGTGCTGTATAAACAGAGCGCTATTTTCAAAGACTCATAACTGTCAAATCAAAGCTAGCTTTCACAAGAACATTCAGAAGCATTTCTGCTGGATGGTGGCTATTTGCCTGACAGTTTCAACTTTCTATCCCCAACCACAAGAAGGTTAAAGTTTTTTTTTGGTTTGGTTGTTTTTTTTTTAATTTTTTTACTTGAAGCTACCTGCCTGCTTGATTCCTAACCACAATTGTGTTGACACAACTTCTGGACAAGCTAANAGAAAGTATTTTCTTGCTAACAAGCTGTCAAAGCGTTTTGGCCTGAAGTTCTTTACTCCCTTCTCATACATATATATAAAATGTGGTGGAAAACTTCAATTCTGCTCACAAAAGTTCCAAGAAGAGTTTCTTTATACGTTAAGACCGCCTAAACTCTCCATCGTAACAGCTTTCACTGTAGAAGCTGTGGCTGCTCACCTCGACAGGCTACAGCTTTGTTTTATATTACACTGCAAATACATTTCTAATCATTCCTCAAACAAAACCAGATCGGTACACAGATAAAATACTGCCATTTCAGAGGCAGTGGAACAGCGATATCAAGACACCTGAGGCAAAATGCAGAGAACATAGCTTTGAGCAACCTGAAAAAGGGTCTACTGCTTGATCTTACCCGGTGTTTTTAGCAGTGAACCACTAAAACAGAATCTTCCTTCAGGTTTTGCACAATCCTATACACACTGCAAAGGTGGCAAAGATGGCTTCATGCAACATGCACGAGCAGACAGACATATTTAAGGCAATTTGTAGAGCATAAGTAACATGGTTGAGTAGACAAATCACGGGCACATTAATAGCCAAGTTCTGTTCTCAAGTTTGCCACCAAATCCAACCTAACCTGGTTTAAAAAGAGCCCGTGGGCCCCAGCGGCCCTACAGATAAGGTAAAGAGATATCTGCACCCTTTGTTCAGAAGGCATAGAGGACAACAACAGGCACATGGGGACCACCCAGTGACAAGATGGGTTAGCGATTTAAAGCCCCCTTGCTCTGCTCCTATGCAGACAGCCCCACTAGAAAGCTAAGCAGCAAGAATACAGTGGCACTGCTTTCTTAAGAGCCTGAAGAGCCATGAAAACAGGACAACCAGCTCACAGTAACTGCAAACATTGGGAGTTGAGCAGGCAGCTGTATGGCTATCCGTGTCTGAATCACAACTGCTCTGAACCGAATACAGAAAGAGGCGTGTTCTCCCTCAATTCCATATGCAGTTAAATTATTGCGTATATCATACACTCTTTTTGCCATAGATTGTACCACTAAGGAGCACTTAAAAATCAGTATTGTTTTCAAGAGTACGGCACCCAATTTCCAGTGAACTCTCAGAGGACGTTGCTCCACCACGTCTCAGCTCTGCTTTGTTGGAAGAAATTATGTCACTGGTAAAGCATACTTTCCATTTTCCTTCCTTCAAAAGCGTTTCATTGATTCTGCCTTGGCTTTAAAAACAAACAAACAAGCCAACCACCTTACAGTTCCACTTTTCATCTCCCTTCCCTATTCCACAAGCTCCTTCTCAGAGGCCAAACAAGGAAAAGCTCACCTCTGCTTTTAAGTCTGTCTGAAAAAAAAAAAAAGGGATCTTGAGGCATGAGGCATGTCTACCTACTCTAAAGAGATAACATTCATTCTTCAGATACAGTAAACTGCAATTTCATAACGGTCTTTAAAATAAATTCAGTGACTGTTGTCAAAGTAGATCAAAAACAGAGCCCTGAGATCCAACTCTGCTGAAGAGCAGGTAAGAACAACCCAGAGAAGTAGAAGTAAAACAAATGTTAACTCAGGTAGCTGCAGCTCACTTTTTGCAATACCCACAGTTTGGTAGCTCTAGACCAGATTTCAGGATGGGTCACTAGGATCCAATCAGAAGCCTATGCAATTTTATGGCACATCTCACATACTGGTCTCAATCAAGTTTGCAGAGAAGTGAACGAGAACCCCACAGCAAACCCAGGCACAACAAGCTATTCCCTCCCTCTCTTTCCCAATATAGAAGCACATCTGTTAGAGCAGAATAAAAATCAACGTTTAGACCACAGGCTTAATACCTCTTCCAAAATTTCTACTGTCACTGATTATGATAATTGAATATTCTTCATATTCCTACAGACATCTGATCCTTTTTAACTCTTGTTGAATTCTTGCTCCTGATGATTCTCACAGCATGAGTTTCACTGCTTAATTGCAACCATACTAAATAGTCTATCATCAATTTACACTACATGTTCTGTATCATCAGACAGTCTTGAAGCAGTAGAAACTTTTCCATACCTAAACCACCATACTCTTCTTTTTGCCCTGCTTAAAGCTTCTTAACAAGGATTTCTTTTTATACATTGCATATATGTTCAAAGATGAGAAACATTTTTGGCAAAAAGAACAAGGTAAGCTGAAGGAACTGTTCTCAGGCAAGGGAAGCTGTAACAAATAGGTGTAAATAACATTTAGCAAGTTTAGCAGACTCTTAGGGGTATAGTTAGATGAGCATTCCTTTTGGCAGCAATGCCAGCTTAAGAAACTGCTGCTACCAATATTTACTTCCACCCCTGCACTACACTGACTGATGTGCCCATACAACTGTTTGCGTGGCCAAACAACGAACCAGTTTAGCAAATTGATGCAGGCTAGGTATAATTTTATTTTTTTTTCCACCAAGATACTTACAACCCAGATCAGTTCCTTGATCCAGCAGCAGCATCAGCACACACAGAGGTGCAGAGTCACAACAGGCAATCGCCAAGGACTCCTCAAAAGCCAACTCTATCGCCAAAAGAAACGCTCACAGATACACTAACAGAGGGTGGCTAGGCCTACAGGTAAGGGTATAGTCACAAAGTACAACCCCAATTCTTAAAAAAAAATCAGTGAAAGTCAACATTGGAACAGTTCATTTGGGTTCAGCACACATTAAAGGGTCATCTTATGTTCTGCTATTGTTGTTAACTAGCATTTGTAAAACTGCGTTGTCTTAAAGGCAACTCTTCAGAAATTTCCCAACAGATGGGTTTTTTTGTTTGCGTTCTTCAAGATTATCTGGAATTCCTAATTATGAGTAAGATTCCTGTCCTTCTGCACTTTTATAGTCCCTACAGCAAAAGAGGTTCAGCTCCAAAATGATTAGATTTTTAAAACAGAAAAAAAAAAAAACCTAACAGAGAAGTCAAGGTACAGGAGGAAAGCTATTTTAAATACAACAGGCAGACCTGTGCTCAGACAAAAATTCAGCAATGAAATCTCCTTCCATTCACAAATTGCTCTGAAAACCTGAGGTAACACCTTAATTTTGCCAGCAGGAAGACTAGAGGGACTCCAGCAGAGCTTGTAAGCTGCAAATCCTGCTGGGTTAAAGGACTTCGTATCTATGTAAACAGACCACAGACCTTACCAAGGCACAGATTTCTGTGAAGTCCAAGGCCATGCAAACTAGATAGAAGGATTTTATGAAGGCTGCCTGCATCGCTCTGAAGAAATTTTGGTAGACTTCTAGAAAGCGGAAGAGATCAAACCCTGCCTGCTAGGTAACACAGCTGACATTTACGATAGGAATTAGTTTGAATACTCACTTGAGTGTAAATTGCTCCACAGGATAAAGTTGTGGGGTTGTTTTTGTGGGGTTTTTTTTTTCCATTGAATTTATAAGAGACCAACAAAATTCCTAAGCCATAGGTACAGTTTGTAAGGCAACAGAATTTGCACAGCCTGTCAGGAACTCAAGAGGAAAAAAAATATCTAGAGAGAAACACGTAGAAATAGGTATGGAAAGCCAATATATTACAGAGTAGCAAGCCTTTGAATAGTTAGAAATAGGGATCAAAGGTACTCCATTCTTATCCACCTCAAGCATATGAACTGTTCAGAAAAGCTGTTGTATATGAGTATTTTAGCCTTGTGGCTTATAGTTGCCTCAGTTTCTATATTTGGATATTTAGTGACAAATGCAGTTTCTCTGGCTGCGGACTAACCCTAACTGAAAACAATCCAAGTACACGAACTGTAAAGATTAAATGCAAGATGGGGGTGAGAGGGGAGCACAGGGAAGAAAGAGTCCACACTCTTTCTATTCATAATATACAGAAGCGATCTACAAAGTTTCTGGTTGTATGAATAGAAACCTATTTATTTTGTTTCACATTAAAATTCGGGTTCTGCCTAGCTTAGAAAACTGTGTTGACCAATAAACAAATTAACTGATCACAAGAGAGGAAAGCAAAACACCTCCCCGAAAACACAAAAACCTAAGACATCTATATGCACACCCCTCACCCACAAAAACATGGTTACAACAGTACTGTCATAGTCTAGTTACTTCCCTCGCACCAGACCAGATTGCAGTTTCTCCCAAAACATCTTTATTGCATCTATGAGCTAAATAATCTGTATTGGGAAAACTATACTGGCAAGTCAGCAACACAATTTTTACCAAACATTGCCAAAACCAAGTACATATACACACACACAAAAAACACAGCCCCAAAAGAATTTCTAATGTTAACCTGACCAAAGATGAGCAGCTGAATGGGAGGGGGACTTAGACAAAAACTTGTTTAGGGTGGGGGTTTTTTTGTTTGGTTTTGTTCACACTTATTTAACGTCAATGATTGATTAACATTTTGGATAAAGGAGGTCTTTGTTAGTGACTCAGCATCTCCACCCCTTCAATTAAGGTGTTAAGAGTTCACAACAGTGCAGCCAGACCCAAGATCCCCAGACCCCTCTCCACAAAAAATCCCAACCCAAAAAACAGATCAACAAAAAACCCGCCCACTCCACTGGGAAAATTCCAAAATCCCAAAACTGACATCGTTGCTAACTCCAACTTCAAAAAAGAAAGCTGCCTTTCTTTTGTTGTTTGAGGAGGGGCCAGCAAGGGAGACAGGGAAAGAATATGAGCCCTTGAGCCATTTTTATGCTCCAAGTAAGAAAAAAGGACACATTCATTAAAAATAATCTCTTCGGAGATCACTGTTTAAAAAAAGAAAAAAAAAAAAAAAGGAAAAAAAACAGAGCCATCATGCCAACTTGTCCAAAATGGCTAGAACATCTCACCAAAGCAACTCCTACGATTCCCAAGAGAAAGCAGATCTGTCTGCTGTGGGATATGGGCACATGCACTTCTGCTAGCACAGCTCTGCTGCAAGCATAGGATGAACACAAAACATGCACAACTGTGTGTTAGCCTCTATTTAACTTCACCAGTTCGACACCTGTAACACCCCACTGTAGACAGCAATTGAGCATTTCAGCCCCTAATATAAAGCAGAAGAGAGATGAACAAAAAGACAACAGGAATAAAGCTGTTCAGGTATGTTAATTCTTCCACTCCATACCCTGTGATTATTTTTTATTATTATTATTTGATTTCATGTAATGCCTTGCCTAGCTTTCCAACACTTGTTTTTGCAGTATTTTGCGCAATCGCTGACCGAATATTGTCTTCCAACAAAGCAGAGGGAAAAAAGAAAAAAAATCTACATCACTTAATATTCCCTCCTGCTTTTAAAGCTTGATCAATTTAAGAATGCTTCAGAGCATCCTATGATGTCTGTGTGGGCTTTTCACAGAGAAATTGAGGACAAAATTTCTCTAAAAAGGATGCTGATTCCAAGGCGAAAGATGGGCAATACTTGGATATACAGTCTGATATAGTCTGATACAGTCTGATATATGCTAATGTCCAGTACTAGGACTAGGAATTTGAGAATAGAAAACTAGGTGTTCCTATAGTTCTACATCCAGGACAAGAGGTAATGGGCACATACTTGAGTATAGGAAGTTCCACCTAAACACGAGGAGGAACTTCTTTACTTTGAGGGTAGCAGAGCACCGGAACAGGCTGCCCAGAGAGGTGGTGGAGTCTCCATCTCTGGAGACATTCAAAACCCGCCTGGACGCGTTCCTGTGCAACCTGCTCTAAGGTGACCCTGCTCTGGCAGGGGGGTTGGACTAGATGATCTGCAGAGGTCCCTTCCAACCCTATGATTCTATGACAAAATACTTTCAAGGAAAATAAAAATATTACTGGAACCCCTCAAACTGGAAGAACTGTCTCCCCCTCTTCCTCCAACTGTATTTTGACAGTAGAGCAACTAGTCAACCAACAGGGAGGCTTAATGAGACAAACTTGACTTGGCCCAACCTTTTCTTCTCTGCCTCAGTCAGTGAGGCTAATGCCCAAACTAAGGAGAAGGTGTTTCAAGGTAAGAGCTACAAGACTTGATGCTCCTCTCCCAGAAAGCAAGGTTGATGGTTACTTTCAGACCAGTTTCAGACTCAAGTTACGTTTGGCATCTGGAGAATAACAGCATCTTCCCTTTCACATTGGTAGGCTTTGAAATATTCCACAATCAGCTTCCTACTGCCACTTACTATTTCATATTTTCTTTCTCTGCTGCATGACAATTTCCTGATTTTTCTTTTTGTTTACTGTTAAACCACTAACCATGTAATCATCCCACCTTAGTATTTTATATCCAAATAACAACCCACAATTGACTGTCGCATCAGATTCTTTCCATCTGTATCCTCATGCTTTGTCTACCCTCCCAGAGTTAACATCCACCTTCCACATCCCAAACATTCAATCCTCAGAAGCCTTTCTAGTCCCATCATCCCGTCACCTACACAGCATCCTCAAGGACAAAATAGAAGTACAGGATGCTTTCCCTAATCCTAGAAGTGGAGTCTTGCTGCTTGGATACATCCACCCGTCCCACCATTTCCCAAAGCATTTGGGGTCTCCAGTGTTGGCTTTTCCCCCCCGTTGTCCAAACCTTAACCTCATGAACTTGCAATATCTCTACAGATTTAGCCTCTCTCATCCCGTTATCAGCCTCCCATACACCCCTTTGCAGTAGGCCAGGGCACATACACTCTCATATGCATACGCACAGTGTCTCTTCTCTACCTAGAAGAAACACTTCCAAACAAACACATTTCCCGTGCGTCGTTAGATACTGCTCTTCTCCACAACCTCTATACACAAGATCCCCTCCCACACTCTTAGTATCCCACAAACTCCTCTTGCACAACTATCCTACATACTAGTTCAACACTACATGCTTAGCTTCCCTGGATTCCTGCTCCCCTGAACTACCTACATTGCTTCCCAGCTCTGGACTCCTACAATTCCCTTTACAAGCACATGCATCACCTCATTCCTGCTGAAGACACTTCCTATCCCATATTCTGTCTGCCAATGCTTCCCAATACCACAACACCACTCCCATATCCCTTTCTCCCAATCACTCAAGTCCCAGCTGCTCACATTCTCCCATCACTACATCCATCCTCTAGTGTATCAACTTATTTCTCCCCAGCATACCTCATATTCCACATTTCTTCATCCACCTCTCCACATCCCTTCCTGCAGATACCAATATTTCAGTTCTTCCCACAACAAAGCCCCCCCATCCCTTCCTCACAGCACATCCCAGGTGATCAAAGGCTCTGGGGAGACCTTATAGCAGCCTTCTAGTACTTAAAGAGGGCCTACAGGAAAGACGGTGAAGACTCTATCAGGGAGTGTAGTCATAGGACAAAGGGTAATGGTTTTAAACTGAAAGAAGGGAGATTTACATTAGATATTAGGAAGAAATTCTTTACTCTGAGGGTGGTGAGACACTGGCACAGGTTGCCCAGAGAAGTTGTGGATGCCCCATCCCCCGAAGCGTTCCAGGCCAGGCTGGATGGGGCTTTGAGCAACATGGTCTATTGGAAGGTGTCCCTGCCCATGGCAGGGAGGTTAGAACTAGATGATCTTTAAGGTCCCTTCCAACTCTAACCCTTCTATGGTTCTATGATCTAGTGTCCCATGTACCATCTTCCATTCCCTCGCTGCATGCTTCACCTCGTACCCCATTCCCCACATCCCTACCGTAGACCTTTGTGCCCCTCACTCCAGTTCCACCCCAGAGTCCACATACCCAGCTCTCGTCCCACTTGCACCACCTTCTTTCTCCTAAAACAGCCCGCACCCCCAACAGCCTAGCCCTGGCGTTGCAGCCCCTCCTATGGTATGTTCCAATCCCTCACTGGGATTAAAAACCTCAGAACTACCTCTCTAATCCACCCAACACTGTCTTCTCCATACAGCACAGACCCCAGGGCACCTCAAGCACATCAGTGCACCTCAGCACAGAGCGTTCCACACACCTACTCATACAGCCCAGCTTCCAGAGCATCCTAGTGCTACAACCCACAGCAACCCACACAGCCCAGCCCCCGGGCACCCAGTGCCCCCAGCACAACCCTAGGGCACCCCACGGAGCATAGCCACATGGCCATCCCATGCACCCCACTGCAACACAGAACACCCTACACATCCCTCCACATAGCAGAGGTCCTCAGGCACCTCCTGCACACACCCCACCATGTAGCGCAGCTCTTAAGGCATCCCATGCAGCACAACGCAACCCAGGACACCCCATGATCCACATGGCAGCCCCCACAAGCTGGGGCAACCCATACGTCCTTCCATATGGCACAGCCCCCAAGGCATCCCCTGCACCACAATGCAAGGCAAAGCACCCCATATGGCCCCCACACACAGCACAACCTCCAGGGCTTCCCGTGCACCCCAAAGCACCCTACACGCCCCTTCACAGATCACAGCCCCGGGGCACAACCTGCACCCCACACATCCCTCCATAGATCACAGCTCCTAAAGCATCCCACACATCCCTCCACAACTCACAGCTCCTAAAGCACCCCCTGCACCCCACATATCCCTCAACAACTCACAGCTCCTAAAGCACCCCCTGCACCCCACACATCCCTCCACAAATCACAGCTCCTAAAGCACCCTCTGCACCC
>VYZM01016819.1:165097-188167 GCA_013398915.1 Dromas ardeola
CCCCTCCCCGCCCGGCGGCGCGCGAGCAAAGCACCTCGCGCTCCCCTGAGGCGACGCGCGGCGGCCCGCCCCCTAACGGCACCCCTAACGGAAACGGCGCGCGCCCCTCGGGGAGAGAGGGAGGGGGGCGCCCGCCGGCCGCTGAGCCCGGAGGCCTCGCACGGCCCCGGGGGGGAAGGCGCACGGCCGGTCCGGGGGCGCTGCGGGAGGGAGGGCGGCCGGAGCGGGTGGCCTGGCAGCTCCCCCACCCCCTCAGCACAGTCCTGCCCAGGGCGGCTTTGCGCCATTTGGCACCTCAGCCCCCCCCGGCTGGCGGCAGCTGCCCGCGGAGGGGCTTCTACAGGCCGGGCGTTGGAACCAGCCGCAGGCACGGCCGTCACCCCGAACGGGGCACAGCCCGGAGGTAGGCAAGACGATCATGAAGCGGGCACGCTCGCTCAAGCCCGCCAACACCAGGCATGGAATTTCCCTTCCACGTATTTCTGAAGAAGGAAGGGGACCGGCTGGGCATCAGCAAGGCCAGAAGGGATGCTTCTGGAGGAGAAGCACGTTTCTCCTACCTGGTGGCTGAGCAACTTGACTCTGCCCACCAGCTGCCAGCGGGTTGATGGAGCCGCTCTGAGAGATCGGAGGGCCTTTGCTGGTGGGAGAAAGCACTGGGTTAAGCAGCAGCTTGCGACTGAACAGGGAGGAACCAGACAGTAATGACAAACAGACACAACCTATCAACTCCTAAATATGCTCAAGGGCCCTATCCTGAACAAATGCTCCGTGTTTGGGGAATTAAACATCAATGTAGTTTGAAACTGGTTGGCAGTTAAGAGTTTTGAAGATTTGTAGCAATCCCCCACCCTTTTCAGTGTGCAACTTACTCTGTGAAAAGAGCACTTTCAACATCCACTAATCCTTCTCCTTCACCTCCACAAAATGTTCTTAAAATGGGCGATCTTGTGGGTTGTAAGGAAGAGCTTTCCAAACCACCGGTGGCACAGAGATGCACAGCACCGCTGCAGTCTAACCAGAGAAGGCAGGCTGATAATTTTTGCATATCCACGATGCCTGAAGAACCTGTTTTGCCAATACAAGAGAAGTGAATAGAAATGCAGAGTGTGTTCTCCCTCTCCCTTTATCCTCAAACGACCAACTCTTTACCCTGTCCAACTCCCACTTTCAAATAACCCAGCTCCTTGGACCAAGACCCCTTCAGCACTGAGCATTCACATGAGCTGGGCGTTGCTCTGGCAGATAAAACCACCTCCTCTCTCCACTCAGCCCTCAACCCCTAAGGGGCTTTTCCTCTTTTTGTCCCTCTCTTCTCCCTCCGTGGTCCATGCCCACTGGGTAACGTTGAAGAACTCCTTACAACTTCTGCAGTGCTGCAACAGTAGCTAATTCACACCTCTTACCCTAGATGGATACTCTTCCTTGAGGGGGATACTTCTTAACAGTGGGTTTCAATCCCTTCCGATTTACAGACCAGAGCCCCAAAACATTTCCTGCTGAACAGACTTTCAGCCCACTGATTCCTCATTTGCTTCTCTCTGTACCTTTTCCAGACAAGACCCTCAGGCTACAAGTTCCCCGGATCCATGACCCGGAGGTAGAAACCGTTGCTCTCTGGCCAGTCCCCCCAAATCCTCCACCGACGCTAGCCCTACCTTTACCTTTCCACAGATCACGGCAGCGCTTTCTAAAGCTGAAGTGTTGGTGAAACCTGACTGATCAGCTCCACTTGAACCACCACCTTTGTTGGCATCGGTTCAGCCCGCTCCTTTGCCTGACATATAAACCATCTCTATTTTTACATTGGTCTTTCTTTATCTAAGACCTACAATTCCTCCTCTCCTTTACGCATCCCCCACCTGAGAGGGCTCAGTGGACTGAGCCCAGGAAAGGCTGCGATAGCAGTGGCTGTACAGATTAGACCGGCCAGGCTGCGAAACATGGTCTAAGGAACAGATACGCCTTGCAGTGCTTTAGACAGAAGACCCAGTCCCGCTCTCACCAACATCAGGGACCCGTCGTGGTTTGCTTAAAAGGAAGTTTGTTTCCCCTGGGCAGTAGGGGCTCGCGTTCTCCTAAGGAGCCTAAGGAAGCCAGGCACCCAACTTCCACTTCCTGAAGGTACCTTTGAAAATTTTACCCTGTGCTTCAATCCTGACACATGCAACAGCAGCGATAAAATACGAGGTGTTAGTGGACTGCCTTTTTTGTTCTCCTCCCTCCTCTGACCTGGTACTTTGCTGTCTTGTCCCTTCCGGAGTTAGACTGGGGAAAAGGAGCACAAAATGCTACTAGTTCGCAGATGCTGTGGTTCCTCCAACTCCCCTCCCATCCCCCCGACCCCATCCCCCCACATTTCAAACAGTTATAAATGACTGTGCAACTCTGCAGGCAGCGGTCTCAAATAACCATACCAAGCCTCTCCCCTCCAACGGCTTTATGTCTCTTCCTTCCTCTCTTTGGGGCTCCGGATAGCAACTATCAAGGTGTTTTCCCTCACTCTCAAGAGTTAAGTTGCTGCTTCACCCGCCACCTTTGGGAATCTGCCACAGCAAACTGCCACAGAGCAGTGAATTCCCAAGGCAGGGATTCTCAGCTGAGAAATCCCTCCTGCTGTCCTTGAAGGGTTTTACCATGGGAACTGACAACAACAGGCTCCCAAGTGATCTTAACTGCGATGACAGGTTGTAAGGCAGGATTTCAGGTAGCAGAGCCCCAGACCACGAGACTGCCACTGCCAACCTCGAGAGCATCCCCCCGTATTGGGGCCTTGCCCTCTCTCAGCCAAGCTCATAAAAGCTGCCCCAGAGAAGCCAGCTGTCCCGGCTCTTTAGAGCACTCCGGCAAATCCAAGAACATCTTGCAAACATTACAGCTCTCACCACACTGCATACACGCTCCTCACAACTCCCTGGCTGCGGCAGGGACAGAAGATCAGCCTTTCTATTCCAAAGTGGGGTGCTCTTCCATTAGAGCAAACCAAGCCTAAGGAAAGATGCTACAGGAGCTCCAGTTCTGCAGAGCAGACAGATCAGACAAGATAGGCCAGCCATCAAAATACATTTGCATTACACTTTCTATATATGGTTCAGATCATGGCACACCCCAATGGCAGCTTTTATTCTCTTTAAGGGCCTGGCCCTGCAAACACTTAATTTTACATGTGTAAGTAGAGTCCCACTGAAACACAATGGAGCTACTCATGCAAATAACGTTAAGAGCGTGTAGGGCTGTGGCTCCGTTTCACTATTCCATCTGCAGCAGACCCAGTTTAAGAGGATCCTGCCATGCTCCCTCACAGTTATTGCCGCTCACTTGTGCCAGTTAAACTATTTATGTAGCCACACTCATAGGTGAGCTGTTTAAATGATCCAACTTTTTTTTAAAAGCCCTACTAACAAGAACATATCCTTAACGCCAGACCAGCTCCAATGTAGATTTCATCCCCACAAGCGGCTGAACTGGCACAACTGGAGGAGGTGGAAACATCTGAGGAACAGGAACTTTTGAAGATGGGATTGAGGGCAGGCGAAATGGCGACATGGAGCCTTAGTGTGTGAAGGCTGGAGGCATTCCTCTCTTCTGAAGTTACACCCTGCTCCTGACCATCCACTCTCTGAAGCGGAGCCTCTTCCCCAACCACACAGTCGTTCCACATGAAACAAATTTCACCTCAAATGCAAAAGCAGATCAAGCCTTTTCAGTCATTAATGCTTAAAAACCTTCCCTCAAGAATATCTGTCACCATTAAGAAGAATCTGCCAACAGTCACTATACCCAGGATCAGGGATGTGTGCTCCTCTTTGCAGGTAAAGGATGTAGTCACCATGCGCATCAGTACTCAGAACAGCACTTCTCCTGCAGTCAAAAGATCCCTTGCCATTATTTTTGACATGGCACATTTGGGCCATGCAAAGTGTTCCCTACAGTTTTTTTCAGTTTATGGGCTATTTTATCTCTAGCAACTCTGTGCTGAAATTGCATCACATATTTCCTGTCTGCTGAGGCAAGATTTTCCTCTTTCAGTGTGATTATAACCTTCCAGCAGGGAAGCTCCACTAACTCCTTAAGAGCTTTGCTCTCTACACTGCTTCCCAACTTCTGCATTCATGCACACCTGCACAAAGTGGGTGTAAAACACTATCACTGTTGGAAGTGAAGAACACACACCATTAGGAGGATGTTTTGCTTTGTTTGTTTGCTTCAGGTTTGGGGTTTTTTTTACCCTTTTTGCTCTGGTGTAAATGATCAGAGGAGCTGCAGGACGAGAGAGATCAGGCTCTATGAAATCCTTTTCTTACAAGCTTTGAGTTTTACATGGCTGCGTGCTCTAATGAGCCTTCTCGAAAGGAAACAGCCCATTTCTGTAAGGAATCCAGGTGATTATGGTTCGCATACTGCCGTGATCTCTCTGCATGGGCACAGGGGAGCTGCCTTCATGAATCTTGCTGCGGGATGAAGTCTAAAGCTGGACAATGTGAAAGAGATGGGAAAGGACCATAGGGAAGGGTAGTTTAACATCCACTGTTAACTTGGAAAAAAAACCCTTCTTTCAGAAAGTCTTTTATTTATTGTAAATCATTCCTAAAAGATTAGGAAATCGGGCCTGGGGGAGGGGGAAAGATTGTTGTGGCTTTCTTTCTAGTTCAGTGTCTTTTGGTATTAGACATTACCCTGAGTCTCCTCACTTTTGCTGAACCTCAGTCCTGAAAAGACCAGAGAACATTTGGAACTGCTTGGGGTGAACAGTCCCGCTTGCACCCTGACTTGGGTGGGACTTCACAGGCTCACAGAGAAGGGAAAGGCATATATATCCGTATCAATGTCAGTATCTGTACACACACACACACCCCCCCCCAACACACACATAGACACACCCCTACCTCTGTCCCCACTACTGGCATAAGACCACCTGTAGCTCACCTATACCCATTACTACTGCATAGCTGGCTGCACAGAGCTCTGTTAGGAAGGAGACTGGCTGATGGATCTGACCAGCGCTGGCTGCACATCACCCAATGGCAACAGCATACAGGTGATGGCAAATTCAGCTGGGCAAGAAAGGCCTTGCTCTCACTTTTCCTATCTACACTGAAAACAGAGAAAGGGTTGATCTCGTATTTTCGTATTCGCACACCAACATCCAAACAATCTGAGCCTTAGTCAAGTTTGGGCTGGAGCATGGAAGTGGACCTACGGTTAAAATATCCTTCTGGATCTCCAGAGAGCCTTCTAATTGATCTGCCCCCCTCCAAGACATTATCCCACATCAAAACTCTGACGCAATGAACAAATCCCACGTATTATAACATTCCAACTGCAGGAAGCTCTTGGCCTATTTAGAAAGTCATCTCTCAAGTCAATAAGCGGGTATGAGGCAAATACGATGCAGACACAGAGATAAATGCTCAGCTTTATCTCCTATGATTAAAAAAAAAGGAGAAGAAGAAGGAGGAGAGAAGAGATACTGAATCAGAAGGAAAGTCAGGTAAACAAAATCTGGGGAAACATATGCTCATGCAACACATGAAAAATATGAATTCATACTAAACAGGTGAGAAATTTTGGCATATAAGAGACTCCAAAATCAACGTTTGCTCAGGAACACTGCTCCCACTACACTGACCCCATGATCCCTGTAAAGGGAATCGCTAACACACAGCAAGTGCTGTGGTGTCGCCAGGAAAATTTGGCTGTGGAATTGCCTGACCCTTGAGGCTTTTATGATTCTGAGCCATGACTTTACACTCCCTTTGTATGTGTATGACCATCTTTGTCTTCAATGAGAAAAGACATGGCAGCAGCTCAGAAAATTGCCAAACTCACCTCCTACTTCCATTCATCCACCTGCTGAGCCTAGTCCAAGGCAGCAAGCCCCCTTGCACAGCCACACAGCTTCGTTCTCTGTAACGCCTGCCCCACATTGCCGAGGCACACACATGTGCACTTTCATGGTATAAAACCAACCAAGCAAAATTTCATTCCCAAAGCAATACTTCTGAGAAAGCCATGACCAGCTGAAGAAAGCACTTTTCATTAGGAGCATCCTTCTCAACGGGATACTTTGAAGGAGGCTAAGTCTACCCTTAGACAGACAGAAGTCGTCACCTGTCGCCAACACATACAACAGCCCTCTTGGCATAACGGGCTTTTTGTGCCTTTCAGTGCTGCTCCTCCAGCATCCGGCTGCTCAGGGTACCCGCCGGCTGTACAGCAGGGCAGCAGTGCAGATGGGTTACACTCACGGACTACAGCTGCCCCTACAGTCAGCGCACAGGTGTTTGAGGGTAAAATTTTGCTCATGTCTCGCCTGCAAAGCTACAATAAAATAAAAATAACTTCAGCATGATCACCCCTCTAGATTGCACACGAAGAAGAAACCAAGCCCCCACTGTACTGCAGACTGGCCCATTAAAGCGAATGGTTAAATTCTTGCTATGAAGAAGTAGGCGTTGTTGTCTGTTTTGTGAGGCAGAAATCAATATTCCCGCCTCCTCTCCTTCTGTTATTTCACCTTGAGATACTCATGCTCAGATAGATGAGATCTGAATCTTACTCACTGTTACTGCAACTTTTCTCTCTCCAGCATTTCACAGGGTCACAGATGTTCTTGGAGTCCTAACCTGCCTGTAATTTACCACTCAGCTCCCTAAACTGAACACCACTGGTGACTGAAGTAGTGACTGATTTTCCTTCCAAACCATACCACTGCGTCTATTTCCAACTATTTATCTACACCCTCTATCTCAGTCATTTTGCTCCCTGCGTGCTCCAATAACAACCTTCTCTCTGCCACAGACTCTTTTCTGCTCTGGACCCCTATAATTCACTCCCTGGTGCTAGCCTCTTCCACACCGCGGCCATCTCGTATAAATGATGTTTTATTGTGAAATGCCCCTTCTGCTCTCTCTCTCCCTTTAATTTAGCTGTGGGGGTAGTTTGGTTAAAGCCTATGAATTTTGGGGGTGGGGGGCAAGGAGGGAAGGACCTGGGTGACTGATGCTCAGGCAAGTCTGAAGCAATGTTGGCTGGGGAGAGACAAAGCAGGGTAAAATAAGCTAGCACCGAACCTCAACAGCTGCTCCTTCAACTAGGTTTCCCTTCGGCAGTTCAGATTCAGGGGCCTGGACTGATTCCCGCAGATCAGGTAGCAATAATGCCAGGCTGACTGGGCTGTTCTGATGAGTCCTCTTGGATGCAGCTCTGTCTACTATCATGCCTGCCTCTGTCACCTAAGGATTAGACAACTGCAATATGCTCTGTTTGGCACCATGCTTTAAATCCATTCATAAACTGAAGGCAGTGCAGAATTCAGCACTCTGTTAGATAAGCCGTGTCTCTCACCCACGATCATTCTCACATTTGTGCTCCATTTTTACACCATCTGACCACTGGTTTCCAAACAGATTTTAACATGTTTCTCCAGTGCCTCGCATACCAGAACCCTTCCCACCTGCAAAACCACCTCTTAAATTTCCTAGAAGCTGTAGAAAAGACATTGGGTATTCTCACACGGGTACCTAGAAGAGCAGAGTTGAGGGCTGTTCAGTCTTTAATTTGCCATTGTTTGCTGGTGACAGTCTGATGAAATTGCTTGAGTTATAATGAAGACAGTTTTCATTATCTGTCATTTAAAAATGTCAAGGGAGCTTAGACTGAATGGATAGGTGCTACCTGTTGTTTCAAATAGCTTTTGATGAAGGAAATACATTTCAAAAGTACCAGTCACTGATTTACAGGTGCTGTACAAAGATTACATAAAACAGTGTGATCCCTCCAAAGAAAACAAGCAGATTTTCCCCGTTGCTTTTTAGTTTAGACATTGGCTTATCATCAGTGTGGTGCTGACGTTCTTCTGCAGTAATCATCGGCAGCTTTCAGATCTGCAAGATCCTAGATGATAGAGGACTATACCAACAAAACCAGGATTCCTCATTATCAGAGGGCACTCAAGAGTTTTAGCTTAGCTACATAAATGCTTCACTCTCCTCCTTCCGCACTTTCACTTGTGCACTTTTATGGTGTAAAGTCTGGACCACTTTAGCAACAGATGTCATGACTGGACATACTTCTGCCCAAACATTTTGCTAGTCCCTCTCTGCTGAAGGTGTTGGCCTCTCACAGCTGAACTGCAATAACAGACTGCGTGAATGTTCCTAGTCCATCTGAGCACAAAATCTGCCAGCTTATTTTAAATCATATCTGTTTATTCCCTAGCATCAATACATCTGCTTACAATACCTGCCTTGCAGGTCCTGAGAGACACCTACGGCAGCATGTTTCTTTTCTGTCTCTACCCTTATATTTTAGAGCATCCATTTAATATGTGAGATGGTGCTGCATAGGGAACCTGCCTTGGTAATGTAACTCTGATGGCATACACTCCCTGTGCCTCGGCCTGCTTACAAGATGGGCTGTTCCTACGCACAACCTGTACCTTTTGCCTGTCCTTTCTGTCAAACCAAGACAAAATGAATACCAGCAGTCCAGCCAGCATGCAGGGAATGCACGTAATACTCCAGCTACAGTGCCTTTAAGAACCACTTGCATTTTTGGTGATTGCTTTTATATGAGTATCCAGCATCAAAGACTGTGGCAGGAATCTCTCGTAAACGTTCAAATGCTGAAGCACAGGTACCTTCCACTTCAGAATCAGATAACAAAGATTGCTGCTGCTTTGTCCAGTTAACACAACTTCAGCCTGCCTGGGTCCCATGCAAGTCAGCTGGCTTCCTCATCCAGGGCCCTACTTCCCCCATGTGCAGAGACCGCAGTGTCCCCCATGGTGCCCCAGCTCTTGGTGGTGTATATGATGTTCAAAACTAAGATTTGATGGTAATGTGGAAGCAGAAAAGGACCGAGCCTTAGGATGGTGGACTCTGAAGTCATAGATGTAGGGAAGAAATAACAACTGTTCTGAGACCCTATCATTTCCGCATCTTGTTTCCATTAGGACAATGTTTCCCAGGCACTTACTTGAGCCATCCTTACAAAGCATCTCCCAAAGAAAAGGGTTTATGTTCCTGGCAACACGTTCCAAAAAAACATGTCCCCATCTCCCTGCTGCCATAAGCAAGCACAACCCCAATGATTTCAATAAAGCTGCACTTTCTGTGGCCCTAAGGCTATAACACTACAGTAAACAAAGCCAAATACCGTAAGCCAGATGCTTTAAGATCTGAATCCAAGTCTTCAATGTCTTGAAAATATGATCCACCAAAAGATGGGTGAACCCACACCTTCAACTGGCTGTCACAGAGCTCCTTCACCCACCAGCAGAACATGGATCCCAGGGCCTCATCCTGAGGCAGAGCGATGGCTGGTGGACCACAGCCTGCTCCTCACGGGCACTTCCCCTTGAAAGGGCAGTGGTATCTCACTCCTTTAGGCTTGGTGCTGCGTCAGTGCTCCCAGCCTCCCTGCCGCGTCCTCTGCCCTCTCCAAGAAGAAATCCTATACCCCACTCTAACGGCCACAAGGATGAGTTCGAGCAATAAAATGCTGATACGAAAACCAAATGACCTTACAATTTCAGCTGCTTACTGCTCCAGATTCTTCAGTTCCCCATCATACAGCTTGTTTTCCCTTTATATATAAAACATCCAAAATAACACCGCTCACTCCAAGCAAGGAGTTGCCAGACTAGGTTTGGGATGCACTGGCACATTCTGAACGCAGAGCCACGGCTCAAGACGACAGCATAAATCCTGGTGTAAGAAGGATGTAATGCTGGATAGTTGCTCAGGACTGAGTGAACACAGCAAATGAATGGTCTTTCCAGCTTCTAAAGTGGTCCCTGAAGGCCAGCAGTAAGGGACCTTGGCTTGATAGTATAGTCTGGGGAACGTACTGGACACACATCCAGTAAGTAATGTCGAAAATCCATAGACAAAGGAAATGTTTTAAAACAGAGGAGGAAAATCTACTTGAAATCAATACCGTGAAGGTCTCTAAAAGGAAACACTCTGCAAAAAAGGACACATTTGCCACATATAAATCTTTAATGATATCTTGTAGTTCTAACAAAGCCTTTAAAAAAAAACAAAACAAAACACCAAAAAACCCAAACACTCAGATACTGTAATACACCTGATAGAGCAATCATCCTCACATGGCAAAATATGATTTTCACACCTGGTAAATGAAATGACTCTACTGCATCCAGAGGCCAGGGTTAGGGGCTAAGGTGAGCTGTTAATGGAAGGTTAGAGACCACATAACGGCTCTTCAGGGAGCACCTTTCAGATGCTCTTTTCATGTACAGTAGCGCACAGTGATCAGAAGGCACTGGCAGCATATACTCAAGTCACTGTCACTGACAGTGGCTCGAACTGTACAGTCGCCAGTTGATAGCTTGGGTTAAGATAGCTGGCTTGCACGCCAGCGCTCCTCAGGCTCAGAATAAGGCTTCCTCTCTTGTAAGAGCAACCCTGTATTCTTTCATCTCCCTCCTGGCAGGCCTTCTGCAGCACACCGGGGTTAACGGCTCACTCTCTCCTCGCAGGCGAAGAGTGAAACTACAGAGCCGAGACAACAAACTTTTCAACCGCGTAGAGGCTAGAGCCTCTGAGACATTAGAAGAAAAACAGGCAGTGAAAAATCAAGGAAAAAAATGATCACAGGCCATGCTGGTAGGGGCCCGATGGCATTCAGAATCTGCCTTGTATCAGCACACCAGACTGCTAGATCCAGGCAGGATGGCTACGGAATTTGCCAGTCACTCAGGAACAAGAGAAAAGTGAGACCTGAGGGGAGCCAGCAGGCCCCGGAGGTACGGATATTTACAACAAAAAATCTGAGTGGAATCAGCAAGAGGAAGATGCACAGAGAAGTACACTACATGCTCTAGCACCAAACAAGACACATTGCTTAACAAGACACTTTAGAGTATCTGGCTCCATAAATTAGACTGTGATTCCCAGTTCTTTAGCTCCCAGCTCCTGCTGATTTCTGTAGATAAAGCGGATGTTTGTCACTCCCAAGATCAGACGCCAGATCGAACGCTTTTCAAGAAGCACCCAGATGAGTATGTTCCTAGGGAAGAATGAGCTAGAGCTAAGCCTTCAAATGAGCACAAGGAGAACCTCCTGCCCACAGACAGGAAAGTGGTAACCTCCTTCACTTCCTTTGTGGCTTTAACCTAAACCACAACTCCTCCCTTTGGGTTAGGAGTCTCTTCCACTCATTCAGATGTTTGTCAGCTTGTCTCTCTCTAATACCCAGCATCCGTTGCTGCCACATAGGAAAAATAAGCTCTCCTCCTTTTTTGCTCTCTCCCACACCCCTTTTGCAGTTTCTTTTCTAAACAAGAATGGCTTCAGTGCACAGCAAAGCAAGACCAAGCTACAGCTCTTCAGGCACAGGCACAGAAATTAGCAATTGCAGCACGAGGGAGCAGGGAGAACGGAGACGATGGCATACAGGCTACACCAACATTTGGGAACGCTGGCAGTGAGGAAATGTTGCTGCCAGCAGAGCGATGCCAAACCAACTCACAGGGCTTTTCCATGAGTGTGAGCACTCCGTCCCAGCTCGGGGCACAACGTCCATCCCTCCTTCTCCCCCAGAGAGCTTCAGAGCACGGACAAGATGCTGAAAGTGGGGGCACAGGGGGGCGAGTGCAGGGAAGAGCTGTGCTGCCACATAGGAGGAGGCCCTTTGCCCATGCAAACGGAGTCGAGAAGGACAGGTCCCATCATCCCTCGTGTGGGGCATCCCCTGGGGAGAGGGGGCGGCTCCCCCTTCACTGAGATCCCATCATCTGCTGAAGGGAGGTTTAATAATGCAAGAAACAGTGGCTCCCACCCAAAACCCTCCTGGTCCAAAGGCTTAACCTTATGATACCCAGGTGACATCGGGATTTTTTACAGAGAATTGGGCCTTGTGAAAGATTTGAGCAATACTGCACAGGCATTTTTTTCTGCCTGACAACTGCCTGTACCAGGCAGGCAGAAAGGTACTCAGGGGGTAACCTCGTCAGTCACACATGGTGTCAAGTGATGCAGTCCCTGCCTTGTCACCCCCCACTCCCAGGACAGTTCGGGACTATTTAGGATAAAGGGGAATGCTTTTTATTCCTTCAAGGCTTTCAGAGATTTCAAATCGCTGTTCTATATCTGATCAGGGGAAAAAAAAAGAAAGTTTTCACAGCTTTTACCTAGAAACTATGATGAAATGAATTAAACAGAAGATTTCATTTTACCTTCTTGAAGCACTTTACTTCACTTTGACAGCTTCAAAACTTTTCTCCCTTTTTTTTTTTTCAAGATGGGACGTGAAACTGGAATCAACTTTTCCCGAAAATAGCAACAGTTTTTGAAAATCAGCAATTTTCTAAGAAAGATGTATCACTGGAGAAAAATTCTAACAAAACCTAGTTCTATTATTTCCTCCCAGCACTGCACAAGAATATGCCTCTGTGGTGTAATTCCGCCTTAAGTTTCATAGCAACTCTGATTCAGACATATTGCACAAACAGATATTAGAATATGCCTTTGACATCATGAGAGCAATGCAAAATAGTGTATATACAATATGGCCAAGCAATGCTGCTATGGAAACCCTTGCTTTGAATTCCTGTGTATGGGGTGTTTAAATTCTTAGCTCTAATATTGCTTTTACAGAATGTTTTGTATTTTACTTCCTCCTTGCTCAAGCCGTCTCCCTCCTTCTAGACTCTCTCTCCCCCTTGGAAAAGAAAGATGGTTTTGTGGGTGAAACAGAAGGTGATGAGATCTGCACCACATTCCTGGTGCTGCCATACATACCAGCTCCACGAGCTACAGCAAGAGAAGTAACTGATTTGTGCCTCAGTTTCTGCAGCTGTAAAATGTAAAATGTAAGCTGACGTCTTCCTTCCGATATGCCTCGAATGTGCTTTGAAACCCGTTGTGACAGCCAGAAGATGCATGCATCCTTATTCCTATTTGTTACTTTCCGTAGGCGAGGAGTTACTGTCCTCTACAGACCTATGCTGATGATCTCTCTATACTGAAGAACCAAATCAGGAAGTACAGTCGCCCACTCATGTAGCGAACAGATAAGTAATAAAGCAGTGCTCTTGCCAACTTCTAAGGAGGTGGTTTCTTAAAAAGACATAGGAAGCTTTCATGTTTTGAAGCTGACTAATTTCAGAAAGTTCCCGTTTTGCTCTCTTTTTCTTAAACTTCTTCAAAAAATGTCTGTTTACCTGCTCTTCTAAAGTGTCTTCTGCAAGGGAGGGTCAGACCGGCTAGATTAAAAGTAACAATGTTGGAAGAAAAGAGGACACTTTATCTGTCCATCTCCTCCATTTCCAAGGTGCTCCTGGTGACCCTAGCCGTACCTTTCGGGTCTCACCCTGACAAGGAGAGGACACTGCAGCTAGCAGCGGCCACCTGAAACTCTGCCGACCGCTTCAGAATACAGCGCATCCCGGGACACGTGGCACCACCTCCTCCTGCAAAATTTGAGCAGAATGTGCAATCTATTAACGATCACCCAGCAGCCAAACAAACTCACCCGTGCAATCCAGTGATCGCAAATGCAGATTAAGTTACTTGCATTCGTCTGATGGTGTAATTGCCAGACTGCACATTCAAATGAGTATTTGTTTAACTGTGTGATATACAGATAGAACTTACGCACTTGAGGCCAAATTCACCCCTGTTGTAATTTCCCTAACTCCAGTAGCAATTACTCAAAGGATTAATTTGGCCCACAGTGTTTCCTAGTATATGTGATTCATCATTTCTTTCTTATAACAAAGAGTAATACACTGTTTCAATCAGTGGTGATGTCCTGGACTCCTTGAGGCTGCCGGACTCCCTGTTTAATCAGACATAAAACAAATCACTTGCAGAGGCAGAGGCGTATAAGCATGCTTTAATTACAATATTGTAACACCAATTAGAGATCTATCTAATCGAGGACTCAGTACTTCCTACTTGGGTATTACTCCCATGTTGGGATAATTAGTGCTAATTAAGCTTGGAACTAATTAGGCCAAATGATCTCATTTATACCAACATAGATGACTTCTAGGAGTTCACACACCAAAAAAAATATCCAAGAGTGATTTTATCATTCCTAGACTCATCAGCACTTTGCTTTCGAAATGGACTGTCCCTCCCCAATGGATAAGCCCTGTTAAAACCAAGTCCCAGATCTCAGATGATCTCAGATTCTTCCAAGGTAGAGAAACGCTCTCTGAAGGCATTTCAGTTGGTTGGCCCAAGTCACCTTCTGCTCTAATAGACACCATCGATTAACAGAGCTGTGTCCCACCACACCCCAGTTCATTCAAAACCCGCAGGCCACTCTTCACAGTTATAGCTACAACTTCTCAGGGCACTTAGCACACTACCTATACCACCACCATTGCTGCACAGAATAAAGAGGTTTGCTGCAGGGTGCTGTGCAGCGCTAAGACTTACGATAACATAAAAAAAAAAATTTCTTAAGGACACCGATAGCCATACGTACTTGTTGCATGATTTGCATCAATGCTGCGTATAATTAGAGATTACATCCCAACACTGTTTAGTAACGGTGGCTCAGTTGTGCTGCAGGTGATGGCTGAAGGAAGAGGCTGACTCTAGCTCATGGACTCTTGCAAAGCCTGTCTGTGCTACAAGACTCCCCATGTTCACAATCTGACTGTATCTGCAAAGAGTTGGCTCTACACTGCAGTCAGAAAAATAAAGGACAGCCCATGAAGCCATGTTTATGTTGCAGCTTCTCCTTCTCCCCTCCAACCCCAAAATTTCTGCACCAGCTCAGCACTGAGATTTTCAGGTAGAAGAGACACCAAGGCAATTACCATTTAGACCTGCCCTCGGCTTAAGGAAACAGTCGTAGGCAGTAAGAAGGGTGTTCCCTGCGTAACATTGACACGGCTGAACTAGTGGGTAAAACAAAGCTTGAAAACAAAACCTCTGAACACTGCATTTTTGTCTAGGTATTTTGGGAACTACGCATCGGCCAGGATTTCAATTGTTGCTTCTCACCCAAAGATGGTGTGCACCAGTACTGTGATGTCCTCCTGCAGTATTTGCTGAGTGAAAGAAGAACGCCACCTACCAAAATACCAGTCCCACCTCTGGAAGTGACTGGCCATCTTTCAAATGCAAGGGAGAACCTGTATCCAAAAACTGGCTGGAAGCACTCATCCTGGCACCCATCCATTTGCAGTACGAACTTCACAAACCTATACGGCCTCCTGTCCCTGGCTGGTCAGAGCACCTCAACACCTCTGCTTCACCGGGTATGCCTGCTGTGGTTGTGCTATTGGACAGTACAGGTAAGTCAAGAATGGTTCAATCACGTTCACTGCACAGGCCGTCTCTTTCTGTATATCCCTTCTTCCAACTCCTGCCTCAAATTCAAGCCTTCCAGGATCCGTTTCAAGGCGCAGCATGTAGTAAAACCTGCTCTTTACTTTTGGCTTTCTCTCACCAGCTGCCTTTATTACTCCTAAAGCTTTCTCCTAAACACTTCATTTTCTTACGCTTTCTCATACTTCATGCTGGAATCCTGAAGCTGGTGAAACCAGGAATTCACCATTGTCTGTAGGTCTTCTTCCAGCCTGCCCCTTTATCCTCACAGTGATCATTGTTCCCTGGTGAATCACAGACACCCCCCTTCTCCCCTCCAAATGCCTCCTGAACAATCTTCTCTTTTCCAAAGCCTGACAAAACTGAGCCCAGCAGGATTCCCTACACCAACCTGACCTGGTTACAATACCTCCTGGAACTGATCCTCCAGCTGTCTGTGAAATTTCTGTAGAAGTGCCACTTCTTTATGCAGTACCATTAGCTGAAGATTAATAAACAATGCACAGAATAAAACAATCCCCAATAAACAATGTACTACTACTACTCCTATTTTCTTAAGTGAGCAACATGGATCCTAAATCTGATCTCCCCCTCCAGTTGTTACCCAATCCTCATCTCAGCTACCAAACTCCCTCCTCCCTCCCCTGGCAAGCGTATCATTCCTTTCTTCCCAGCTGCCAAGGCCTTCGCTGCTACCTCCTCCAGCCCAAATACACTTGCAGACACGAATGCAAGCATCCATGCACAGATCAGGTTGCATGTTCAAAATGCACATGCTTCCATATGCAGCAAAACAACAGCCCACAGCCCACTGAATCATATTTATTTGGGTATCTGCTGGAACCCCTGCAGATACACAGGGGTATCCTGGGTATCTGAGGCAAGTGAGCTCGAGGAGATCTTCTAATGGAAACAAAATCACTGCACCCAAAGTCTGAGCTAGGCAGTGGTAGATAGATGATCAGGGA
The DNA here is from genome assembly GCA_013398915.1 of Dromas ardeola. NCBI lineage: Eukaryota > Metazoa > Chordata > Aves > Charadriiformes > Dromadidae > Dromas > Dromas ardeola. The sequence continues at coordinate 181,383 of VYZM01016819.1, forward strand.
AGTGTTCAGCAGAAGTGCACAGTGGGCCCAGGGGGGCTCTCTGAATGGCATCTTTAGCGTTAAAAGGGAGGAATTCAGGAGCTTTAGATCAGAAGTGCATCCCAACTGGGCATTAGACTCTAATAAATAAGATGCTTTACGCTGACAGAGTGCCAGAAACCTCCTAACATCCTTCCCAAGCTCTGCATACAGGCGTCTCTTCAGTCGACGGTGGTTTGGATGGCAGAAACCAAGCAAACAAACTCCCTACGTAACAGAGGAGGGAAGGGAAGCAACGTCCTGGTGGAGGAACATCAAGTCACAACCATTACAGAAAACACTATGAATGCTCTAATTTGGGACTACGATAAGTCCTTCAGGACAGGTGTCTCTTTCCAGTGTCTGGACACCACACTGCACAATGGGTCCCCAGTCCCATATCAGCACTTCAGTATGCAGTGGACAAATATTTACTGTCGCCAGCCGCCTGCAAATAGAGGCCGTCTCAGAAGGACCTCCCCAGGGGCATCTGCAGGGGATGATGGAGGTCCGAGGCAGTGACCTGAGACCCAGTCCTGGGGAGCTCGCTGTGCGTTACCATTCAATATGTCCCCTTTCCAGCCAGATTTCCTCAGTTATTTTCAAACATCCACCAATTCAGGGAGTTAACACACTTTTTCAGAGCAAATCCTATCCTCCCATTCGGGGTCTGCCTACATGCAGAGGTCCAGTTGGTGGCCAGCCCTGTATGGCCCTATATGGCCAAACCTGTATGTGAAAAGCTGAGGCTGAAAGTGCAAGGAAACAGACGCAGGCCAGAAATAATCGAACTCTTGTTCTCCTGGAGTGCTAGCCACAGGAAAATAGCCAGGGTCCCAACTGCAAGATGGCAGGAGAGTGGGGACACTGTCCCTTCCCTTCCCCTCCCATCCTGAATATCTGGGTTAGTACCAGCTGCATTTCCAAAAGGACAGCAAAGGGGCTGCTGCTTACTGCAGGCAGCTGCCAGGTTCGTATCCTCAACCGCCACCAAGAGCCCTGGCTCAGGCTCTTGTTGCATAAGGCAGGGATGTATCCCTAAGTCTGAGGTTTAGAAACAAGATGTATTTATTTGTTATTATTTTCAGTTATCTGAGTGCAGTAAAGGTCAGAACACTTATCTTCTGGGGTTGGTTCCTGCTCCCACTCACGTGATTCAAAACCAATTGAATGATTTTTTTCTGTGCTTCTCAGACAGAAGAAATCCAGTGGGAATGAAACCTGATACAGGGCATTTTCTAAAGAGGATCTGTGGGAAAGAGGATCCAGCGCAATGGGAGGAAGGGGAGGCTTGTGGGCATTCCTGGGTACCTCCTCCCCAGTCCCCATTAGATGCAATGAAATATCAGTAAAGATGGGTGGGGATGCCACAGCTTTTTACCTAAATTTTAACCTAAACTGATCTCCAGGACTGGAGTGGACAGTACCACCTATGTGATACTCCCAGAGCTGCATTTTGGGTGAGAAGGCTCAAGGACATAGCTGTGTGTCCTGTGCCCTGTACGCAGGCTGCTCCATAATCTCCAAGATTAATTTATGCAGAACACGGGAAGACGTGCTTTTTCCTTTTGCAGGGAATAACTTCATTAACCTTTCAGGAGCTTGCCAATAGTGAAGTAGAAGCAATGGGAAAATAACCCTCCTCGGAGAAGGGGACTTCTGCCATGTTGCTAACAGCACACACCTGGGAGAGGCCAAAGACACCAGTAAACAAACGATGGACCCTGATCAAGCCATAGTCTGCCTTCCTCCTCTGCTCTCCTGGACACCCTCCGGTCTCTGCCCTGCCTCTTACAACGGCCCTCCTCCCCGAGCTGCTGACAGCTCACGGCGTGACCAGAGAGACAAGGAAGCCAGATGGGAAGGCAAACGAGACAGAGGAACACAATTTTGGAAAGAGTCTGGAGAGAGACCTAGCCCAGAGGCAGAGCAGGAGGGAAAGAGCAGGTAAAACAGGTGAAGCAGGTATGGAGAGGGAGAGAAACGGCTGTGGGAAAAATGGGAAAAGGTGTATGGCATCTTGCATGGAGCGCGATGGATACCATCTCAGCATGCTAAGGAAGGGTCGGTCTGTTGCAGAGACAGAAGGGAGAAATCAGGAACTGTCTGGTTAGGAGAGCTGGGGCTCCTGACTTTTCTGAGCCTAGGACTGAGTCATGCCTGGCAGGGGCAAATGTGGTGCTACCCAGAAACGGAGCTAAACTCTACTGGAGACCAGAAAGTCACCATGCCCTGTCCTGCAGGACACTGGATGAACTTCAACGCACAGCCATCTGTGTGACTTCTTCATGCCTTGCTGTCAGAAACACATGATGAGCCCTGATTTGGCCAGCTCCCCCATCAGCCTAGTGGCAGCCATCTCTCCCTGCCCTCGGGAAAGAACTTCTCCATGCCACATGTCCCCATTGTGGGAGGCAAAACTGAGTCCATGAAGGGATATCCAAAAAACCACCACGTTCGAACTGTCACTGCTGGCTAGGATCCTTGCAGACAAAACTCTGTCCCTGCAGGGAGGTGGTTAAAGAGGCTGCATCCACTCCGGCTGACTTGGAGGAAATTCTATCCCACATCAGATAGTGGGATAGCCTCCGCGTGGGATCAGGTGGCTCTCTCAGGCAGATGGGAGAGTGGTTCTCCCTAACACAGTGACCCTGCTGCCCCTGTCCCACCCGAAGGGCAACTCTCATCCCCTGCTAAGCACAGGTCTCCCAGGAACGGAGCACAGCTGTCCTGACCCGCTGGGCACTGGCTTGTGGGCTCAATGCAACTCTCCAACAAGATGCAGAGGCCTCCACAAATGTTTGGTGCTAGTCCTCTCCCCCTTCCATCACAGCTTTCCCTGGCAGAGCATGGGGCCCTGAACTCAGCTGGGAGCGACGCAGGGGGACAGTCACCTTCCTCTTGACAACCACAGATGTCTCCAAGCAGACAGGCAGAACACAATCCACGTTTTCAGGGCACAGTGTCTAGAGCCAGGGGGAAGTTGGGGGAACAGGAGTAGGACAAAGTGCCAGGACCTGAACAAGTCATGGCCATGTCCAAGGAGGTAAGGTAATGTCAGGAGACAAAATTTGAGACTACAGACTTCATCAGGCTCCCAGGCAGAAATAAAGTGCTTGGACATTGAAGTGACAACCATGCTGCAGCTCAGAACAAGACCCGAGGCAGCCCCGTCCAAAGCTGGTGGCACACAAACAGAGGGACTCTCACCTTGCTCCATCAGAAGGCAAGCTCTATGCTGCCTGGCCGGTGGCTGGGCCATGGCCCCGCAGCTGGGGGCTGCCCGGCCGATCCCACCCCCAGTCCTTCTTGCTCGGGTCCTGGCCAGACAGACCCACCAGCAGCTCCCATGCGGCTGGGCTGCAGGGACATGCAGCTGGGGACAACAAAAAGGGGTCCACAGCGGAGAGACACTCAAGGGAAGAATTTGGGGAATAAACTAGAGAGAGGCGATAGGAAAAGTGTGCAGCGCATGAATAGTGGGGGAGGGTAAAAGATACAGGGTGAGAGAAGAAAATGACATGAACAGAAGGAAGCGAGCTGCAAATAGAAGGGGATGGGGAAACAGCAGAGAGAGACAGATTGCAAGAGCGGTAGAAGTAGAGGAGACCTAGAGGGACAGAATATAATAAGAACTCTTAAAATGATGAAGAGAGGAGAGAGGAGAGAAGGGATTTATGGTCTCCCCAAGAAGGAAGAAGAAAACCCTGCACTTTTTTCTCATTAGCTTTCAAAGGTTTTGTAAAAGCAGAGTGAAGAGTTGTCATCCTCAGTTTAAGAAGGGGGGAACTAAGGCGCAGAGGCTGAGAGAGGCACTGAATGAGTGAGATGGTAGAAAGGAGCTTAGCTCCCTACTTAAAGTCTTCTGTCAAAGATGCAGGTGAAGAAAAGTCTTGACTTTCTACTCCTGAGCACACCAGAGAGAGCCCACTACCCAAAGTTGGTAGGAAAAGGGCCTGCTAGAACAATAAGGGATAAACCAAAGTAGTATAGGAAAAAGAGCAGCACCTGCTCTTTCTCACCAACACCAAAGCCTCTGGAGATCTGGATTTAGACATATTCCGAGTAAATTAAACTAGAACACACCAAAACACGTAATGTCTTAGTGCTTACATGGAGAATTACCTGCAGGGAGAAGATGTTGCAGTGTGGGTTTAGGTACTTGCCAACCCTACCAGCTTACAGCCAGAAAGAAGTGGGGTGCGCGGGAGGCTGTGCGATGGGGAGTCTGTGCCTGCAACACTCACTAACACCTTTCATTCGCAGCTTCTTTTTTAAGTGTCTAATATTTATCCAGTTTAATTTGTACTACCTTTACGTTTGAACTGCCACTAGGGAAAACGGGGGTTTTGTGTGCACAAACACCAAGCCCCCAACGCCACGTACACCTGAGCCAAATATAGTTTGCAAGAGCCCTGAATAAACCAAATACCTGGTGCCTGTTTGCACTCCTGTACACACATGGGCAAACAGAGCTTCCCAGTTACTCACTGCACACAGGAACCCAAAGGATCCGGTACTTTCCTAACCTCTGACAACACTACTTTATGGCTTGCTAGCACAGGAATTGTCTCGGATTCCCTCGTCAATGAGTGACGAAGGTCCCTCTGCTATAAACTGATGTTAATGGCAGGTTGTGTACCTTGTTTGTTTATTGCCGAGGAGGAATGTTTGTCGTGGCTGTCAAGCTTATAAAAATATTTCCATGACTTCAGACAGCTTGGCATTTTTACATGCAGCTGAGAGAGTGGGTGAATGTGCAGATGAAAAATTGAAGAAACATTATTAATGGAGGAAAGCGAATATCTCCTAGCACCACCAAGGCAGCTTAGAAAGGCCAGGGAGGTCAGAGACATTTCTGAATAAAATGCTTCCCCCCCGCCCCCCCCCAGGGTTTTCTGAAGAGCTGGCAACAATTAAGCATTACAACACCTTTCTGGAGTAGATAAGTCAGCTGAGGCCATCTGAGGTTAAAGGACTTGCCCGTGATCACACACAGCAAATCAGTGGCAGAGAGAAGAATTAAACCCAACAGGCTTAGCTTCCATTACCCAAGTCCTACACACCTGGCTGACATTCAGATCAAAAGCTGTGAGCTGTGCTGACTGTGGACCTGACTGTCAAGCACAGGTCCCCCAAGCCAGTACAGCAATCGGGCAAAAAGCTGAGCGGCAGGCATCCACCCTAACTTAAAGATGGGAATTGTGAAAACAAGTGACAGAAGGCTGGGAAGCAGTGCCTAGTTACGAACCGTGGTGCCAAATGGATTAAATATACATCGATAGATTCAATTACAAAGACCAGCATGCAAAATGGAAGTGACTGCAGTCAAGGACCCAGGATGGCAAGAAACAACCCCAAAATATAATTACAGTTTTCGGTAGGAAAAAATCCGTGCTTCCGGACCTCGTGGAAAAGGTGCAGCCTTCTGTCTCCAGGGGTACTGTCCCAGGCCACCCCAGGCAGTGAGCAGAGTGACACCCAAGCCCCGAGGGCTAGTGAGAAGCCTGCGGGACTCAGGTTTAGTGGGCTGAGAGAGATCCGTATCACCTAATGCCAAGCAGCCCTTTGTTATCGCTGTCACCAGAGAAGCCGGGAGAGTGAAGTGGTGGAGAAAGTGAGCTATTCCCCGGCTGCCCCCACCTCGCCAGGGCAGGGCTGAGATGCACCCGCTGAGTGAGGAGGAGGAAACCTGTTCCACACTTCAGTCCACGCTGCCCTGGACTGCAATATCCAAAGACACCCTCACCGGTGTCAATATTCAGCCCTGCATCCATCTGTGCCCAAATGCACGTTCTGTTTTGGGGAGCCCTGAAAGCACCGGATTTGTGAGAAGGCAAGGCCGGATCCTGGCACCAGTGATCAACTCAATGGTTCAATACTCCCCATCTGTAGCAGGAACAGAAGCTTACCTCTTCACTCTCCTTCTTTGTCCGTGCATTTCCCCAGGATTTCAGAGTTAGGAAATTATCATTGCAACCCCCCCGCCCAACTTCATCCTGCGCGTACCACAACCCATGTACTACTACGATCGCTAGTAATGATTTAATTTCCTCCTCCTTCTTGGAGGAAAAATAGCAAGGATAATCATTCAGCACTCCACACACACAGCTGCCACCTGAAAAATGCAGGTGAATGCAGTTAAATGGAAAGGCAAGTACAATCTCAGACCATTTTTTTGTACCTGGAGAACTAGACCAGCAGTATTTTGCATGCAAGATTACAGGTCTGTGTGTAGTTGCATTTTCACATTCCATTACTGCAATTGCACACAGCCAGTTACGTGCCTTAACAGCAGCTTACAAAAGCAATTGCTGCTAAACATACAAAATCCAGCCCCCAGATGCACACGCGCAAGACTAAAAAACTGGTCCTTATTTTTCTGCTACAGAAAAAACCCGTATTTCCTAGCTGCCTGCCCCCTGCGCAAGCACCACACCAGTGTATTTCCTTGCACTTACACTCGTATGTTGATCCGCATATTCATTCAAGCCTTGCAATAACCTAAAATACATACAGCATTTTGCAATTAGAAGCGTTCCAAAAATGCAAAAAAGGCCCAGTTTTTGCATAAAAAATTCTTCTCCCAGCAAGCAACTGTAATCACCTCTCCAGCTAGAATGCACTGTCTGTTTAAGGCTCCAGAGAAACACAGCACTAACCCCTTAAGACAGTAAGGGATGAATACTTTTTTTCATTTAAACTATAGGGGAGTTTTACCTAGATAGACTGCAATTTCCTGAGCTCAAGTCTGGCAAAATGCCCAG
>VYZM01016819.1:193332-207654 GCA_013398915.1 Dromas ardeola
CAGGGAGAAGGCCGCCCGGGAAGATGGCAGGCGCCGGCCCCGGGCCTCGCCGGGAGGGAGTGTGTGTGTGGGGGGGGGTTGTTGGGTTTTTTTTTTCCAAGCCTCCCCTCGGCCGGCATTGCCGGGCTCCGGCGGGAAAGGGAGCCGTAAAGCTGCCAAGGGAATTCGTACAGCCCCGCCGCCTGCCTCCCTCCCTCCCTCCCAAGCGCCGCCGCCGAGGATGCCCTCCCGGCTCTCCCGCTTCCTCCAGGGTGGCCATCGGGCACGGAGAATGTGCCCGATTCCCCCCCCAGATAACCGCACACGCCAACCGCAGATGGAGACCCAGCCCTGGGAGGGGGCTCGGGGTCGCCTTCGCCCCTCAGCCGGGAGCCCTCTTGCTAGCGGCACCATGGCAGGGGGAGAGGAATCCTCAAAAACAAGCCCAAAAATTTTTGCAGCCCCCGGTACCATAAAGAGCAAGGGAGCCTGGTTCTCCGGGTGGGATGTCTGGGTGTCTCCAGGCATGGCTGGCTCTCACAGCCACACACACACACAAAAAAGTCTCGCCCAACAGCGGGGCCATGTTGGGTCCAGGCTCACAGAGATTTGGGCAAAGGTGTTTTTTTTTTCGGTGGCTTCAGCTGGGAGGGTTCCCCAGACCCTCAGGGTTGTACGCCTGCCGTCCAGCAAAAGCTAAACCAAAACATCGGCGGCCGTGAATCATTAAGCGCCGTGCTGCCTGGCGTATGGGTTCAGCAGGGTTCAGTCGGCCCAGAAAGCAAACCGCATGACCGGCTGTCATACGTTTCATAACGAAACCACAAAACTCAAATCTCAAAAAAACACATCCCTGTCCAGGGACAACAAAAGTTTGGTTTTTTTTTTCTGTGAGGCTCAGCAGAAAAGGTTCTGCGGAGCCCAGAAGAGTGTTGCACAAGCATCAGCTGGTTTCATTTAATAAAAATAATTACAATGATCATAATAATCACCACTTGGATAGCTTTTTTTGTACAATGATCTCCAAGACTTTTTACTAACCTGGGCAAGTATTTTTATCTAAATTTAACGAGTGGTAGAACAGATTCAGGCAGATGAAGTGACCTACCCAAGGTCATCTTCTGAACCTGTAGCAGAAGGGGGAATGCACATTTTTGAACTCAGGTGCCACTTCCCAAAAATAGAGCTCCTACAATCCCCCCAAACCCAAAAGTTTTATACGAGTCAGGGTTTCACTGTGAGAAATGTTAACCAGGTCTAATTTGTAGCTTGGATACTAGGACAGATGCAAATGAGGTGCTTCCCAGGAAAGAGAAACAGAGGTCAAGCAGGGAAGGAAGGCTGCAACCAACAATGACTGGGGAGAAAGGAGAAGGGAAAGTGCAAAGCCAGGCTGGAAAATCAGAGACAATTGTACAAACTTCCCATCTGGAAGAGCAGGGTAACACCACGAGATCTGGGTGAAAGGACAGAAGGCAATGTGGAAAATATAAAAAGGTGGACGAAGGTACAGTCTAGAATTGGACAGGCAGGAAAACCAAATCAAACCGTTTGCAATTCAAGCACTTGTGAGCTGGTCAAGCAACCTCTCACCAAAGCCTTGGTGTCAGTCAACCCCCCTGAGCAGGCTGCGGGAAGCAGCGGGGGCAGGCACAGAGTCCTCGACAGGACTCTCGCCTCGGCAAATGCTGGGAGCATGGCACTACAGGTCCTCGGAAGAGGATGGCTGCCACACTAATGCCGTGGAAAGCAAAGACAGATTACGCGCAGAGTGGTCATCACATCCAGCTTCATCTCCCATAGTCTCTGCAACAGGACGTAGGGCAGCGGGATCTGCAGCCAGGCGTGGTCTCTGCAGGGAGGCTCTGACGCGTCTCCTGAGCCTAACATCCAGCTCAGGATTTCTGAGTCTTTTAAGGGAGAACAAAAGCCTCTCCAGGTTGTCACAGGTTGAAGCCTGATGTTTCAAGTATACCCAGATTCTGCTAATGGGGAAAAACAACCCAGTGCTAAACCTACCTTCTGTGGAAATGGCTGTGCCCAATAGATAGCCTTTCTCCACTGCTCCAAGTCTCACTCTTTCAGGTCTTTGTTGAACCTTGGTGGAGATGACTTGGTCTTCTTTTCCAGCCCCTGGACTTCCTAATGCCTAGTCAGCTCTGGGTGAGGCCACATCTTCTTGCAACTGATGAGAGCTGCTGCTCCTCTTGGCAGGGTGGATTTTCCCTCTTCCTTCATTTCCATAACGTTTCTCTTCTGTTTACTTTCCCATTGCTCTCCTCATGGCCCCAATTCAGGACAGCATGTAAGCACATGTTTAATCTCATTGATCTCATGGCACTCCATGTACGAAGGAAAACACGGGTCCCTTTGCCCAGCGCCTGTTTTTGTATTTTATTTTAAGGAGACATGAGGTAGAAGTCAGAAGTGGTCGCTCGAGAGTGGATTGGAGCGTGGGCTTTCCCCTCCTCTCCACCGAAACCCCAAACAGCCAGGCTGGTGATTCCTGCAGATGCTTCCTCTCCGGTGTGTATGTGAGCCCAGGGAAGCCACAACTCTCTTAAAAAAATCATAACGCCTTTGGCAGAAGAGGTGAGCATGCCCTCTCTCCGAAACAGGCGGCAGCTCAGGAGCTGGAGCACATCCATGGGAGATGCAGACAGGAAAGCCCGGGGGCAGAGGAGGCAGCCCAGGCTGGGGCTTCCATATCCTCCATGGGTGCTTTAACCCCTTTGGACGCTGCACCTCAAAAAGAAGCATCAGCCTCTCTGGGGGCTTGCACAGAGCCCATCCTGGAGGCATGCTCCTTTAGGCGAAGAGGCGTTTCATGGCCAGCTCCTCCTGCTGCTGCTGCTGTTGTGCTTAGCCTTGGCAAGCGGGAGGCTTCCCCATGTGTGAAGCAGGGGTGTGAAGCAGAGCTGCTGAAGCTGTGGGGCCTCACTCTCAAATCTGATGGGGCTGAGAGGTCTGGGCATCCCCAGCGCCAGGCATCAGCTGAACAAGGGTTTGCTGGATCATAATTTGCGCTCGGATGTCTAAAATTCACCCGTGTCCTGCTTTAGGAGACTAAGAGTTTCCTTTTATTTGGCTCATCTCTGGGATTCATTTCCCTGTCTGTCAAGAAGGAATTACAATGCCCCCTTCTTGCACTAATATTGATTTAGATTATATGGCAGGGGATTTTAGGCGATAGGCAGGGGTAATAACACCTTTTCACTATGTGCATGTACAATGTCTTGTATAATAGGACGCTGAACCCAGTTATATTGTTTAGGTGGCTGCTGTAAAACAAGTAGCATGTAGATAGTCTAGCTTCCATGCGTATGAATATACCCAAGTCTCCTTGTCTACTGCACTGAAGCATTCAGCTGTTCCCTCCCCTACAAATATATCAAGAATGTGTAAAACACCCATGTTTATCCTGGTTCCCAAGCAGGAACACACACACCTGCACCATATAGATGTTTTGCGCATGCAGGGTAGACCTTCGGAGCGCGCTGGGCATGCTGTACATATGCAGATCATCTGCACAGCTTATGCACAGCAGGTCTGACAATTTTTGGATTCGTTAGACATAGTGCGTGCATGCTATACAGTTCACCTCCCCAGTGTGCAGTCGACCTATCCTGAATTTCCGGATGTTCAGCAGCCCGGCTATCTGAAAGGCCTGATGGGCATGTGGAAATTCTGGATAAACGTATGCAGTATTCAGATTTCATCCCAACAAAATTCCCAGGTGCAGAAAGACGAGATGTCCAGGGAAATACGCACAGGTGGAAGCTCGGGATGCTGACAAAGAAGGGGTGGTTCATCTGTACCTGTGCAGCAACCATCCGTATCTCTCCTGATCTATGCCGCTCTGCCTTGCCTAGTACTCATTCTTCTCAGTCGAGTGCCCTGGCTGTTCTGAAAGCTGGGGATTTTGTGTCTGCTCTGCTACCCTGAACCTGCATGGCTCTCTCTGGTTGCCTGTACACACGCATCCTGTCTCGTAATGCCTAGGCTGGTTGTGATTGCTGCCTGTCCCTCCGTCCCTCGGAGTAAATGTTCTGAAATGCTGTGCTTGGTCACATTTTGCAGCACTTTGGAGGGTCTTTTGCTTAGCCCCATTAGTTTTTCCCATCATCAATACAGCCCATCTAGTTCCATTGCCGTAGATGCTTCATTCCCGCTCAGACCTCAGGCAAAATATTCTTAAGAAAATCTCCGGAATCCCATTATTGCCAATTCTCATGACATCTGTTACTTTTCCTAAAGTCCCTGATCTTGGATTCATGGGGTTATGCAAGAACCTCAGCCTTCACTAAAAAAGGAAAAGTCACTTTTCTAGCTTGTGAAAGTCTCCAACACTGCACTAGCAGAAAAGGACCCCGAAGTGATCATGCATTTATTTTCAAGCCCGATTCCTGAGCTCATGCCCTGATTTGCAGGTCCTGCCTCTCGGCGTTGCTTTCTCGGGGCGACAGTCCGCCGTTTGGCTAGATTTAGACCTTTCTGCTGGAGGCAGGGGATGCACCGTGGAGCGTGGTGAGAGGAGGAGAAGGACGGCTCCGGAGCGCTGCACTGGGGAGGTATCCTGAAGTCGTCTCAGCCGGAGGGGGGACTGTTCCTCTTGCAGTTGCATTGTTGTATGGTGGTGTCATGCAATGAGATGGTGCCGGTTGTGGTTGTAACCAGCAGGCGGAGCTGAGCTGAATAAACAAGAGTGAGCTATTCATAGCCATGAAGAGGGCAGAGCGCTCCTCTCCTAGCAACACAAGCAGAAGAAGAGCAGAAGAGCTCTGCCCAACTGGTGAAGAAATGTGTGCGCAAAATGTTGATGTTCCTCCCTTCCCAAGCAGTTTCCTCTCCATCGCTGCGTGATGCCTGGAGACCTCTCACCTGCCCCGCTCCCTTGCTCCAAAACCTCTGTCTGATCGTAGCGATGCGCTCCTGCAGGTGGTGGCAAAGTCTGTTTTCTGGGGTTTGATCAGTGAAAATGTTCGTTTCTGGTTTAGAAAGACAAACAGATGAGAGGTGAATGGCCGGGTGCAAACCTGCACTGTGGGCTGTGGCAGCCGGGAGGTCCTCACAGGGGTAGGAGAAGCAAGGACGCACAGTGTCCTGCTGCCTGTCCCAGGGTAGGTGCCGGACCATCCTTGGTCTGGAATACCCAAACCAGCCAGAGGGCTGCTCCATCATTTGAGGGTGACAGAGCACTGGAACAGGCTGCACAGAGAGGTTATGGAGTCTTCTCTGGAGATACTCAAAGGCTATCTGGATGTGCTTCTGTCCAGCCTGCTCTAGGTGAACTTGCTTTGGCAGAGGGGTTGGACTAGATGATCTCCAAAGGTCCTTTCCAACCCCTACCATTCTGTGATTCTGTGATCATGTCATTTCTTTACCCACTTCTTATCTGAGGACCAGTTGCATCAACAGCTGCACGTAGAGTCTGTTTGGGGTTTTTTTGGGGTGGGAAGAAATCCTAGGGCATAGCTCTGGAAGCTTTGGGTGGGGGAATGTGATGAAGCCCACAGCAGGGGAATAATACCAGGTAAATGTGCAGGGACATTTTGCAAAGGAAGCTAGCACACCCAGACGTTTGAAAAATTAGGCATGTAGTAGCAAGGTACTGACAAGTGTTCCACACACCTGTAACACTGCCAGTAAATCAGGCGAAAGCATTTGTCAGCTCATCATTAGGAGAGTAGTGAGGTAAGTACAAGAGAATTTAGGGCAAGCAAAGAGGCCAGCATCAGTCTGCAGGAGATATCACCAGAGACAAAGAAGAGTCAAAGTTTAAAAGAAAATGTACAGACTCCAAACAGGGGGAACCCAGGCCCTGATGAAGAGCGTCCCTTGCTCTGACCTTGCTCTGACACACAGCCTCTGGGAAGGACCAAGTCTGCCTTCGTCCAGCTACTGCCACGTAACGATAGATACAGAGTCCTCAGCCCTCAGGACCACGCGCTTTCTGATTTCACCAGTCCATATGCGTAAAAAATGCCTCCAAATCAGCATAACAGGTATTTTGATCTCTGGCACGCATGATGAGCAGATTGTTGACGGACATCATAATTTTCCAGCAACATTTCAATGTGCGAATTTAATAAATCGTTGGGAACAAAAAAGGAAGGGAGGTAATCATAGGCACAATTACAACATCTATCTGAAAGCTGCATACTAGGCTTCCAGATCTCTCGCAAAACATGCCACCACTTGAACTCCAGGAGTAATTATCTTTTATGGATTTTGGCGAGGAGAGAGGGCCTCGACTCATAGTTTGCCATTTGGTTACAAACTATTTGCTAAATAGCAGGAGAATGATCAAATCCAGGAATCCTGGGTTCTGCTCCTAGCTATAGGACACAGACGTTAAAATAGCAGAGGGGCCAACCGAGTCACGTAGATTTAGCCCATCTAGATGAAAGGCAGAATAGCTGAAGAGGTAAGAGAACTGTATTCTAGGCTCAATGAATGCCATACTATGCAGCTTTGTTCTTTATTTTTGCGTTGCAGGAGGGTCAGGCATGCAAAGGGTCACAAACCAAAGCCTTGGCCAGCAAATAAGGCTAGAAAGTGCCCTGCAATGTAAGTGAAATAGCAGTAGGCGAAAACCAGCGATGTAAGGTGTGCTTCCCCAGTGCAGCCTCCCTGAGTCTGCAGGAAATTCAGCCTGGGACTGTCACTTAGTGTACTTGATTCAGCCGAAAAAAAGGAAAAGCTCGGTACAGCTAAGAGTACGTGATAGAAACAATGATAAGACAAGAGAGAGCGAAGAAAATGGAACAATTGATTTAATGCCTTCTTCATTTGTATTTAAATAAATAAAGATGCCAATAGAAGGCTCTAGGCACCTTACCACACAATTAACACAACCAAAGAGAAACCAAACTACACACCACTCCCAAGCAGCATGAAATGATTATCCAGAATGTGCTCTGCTACCTCCCAGAGGAAAAAAAAGATTTGTTCCAGCCCTCCCAGCCTCTCTCTCCGAAGGGTGCCATTTGCAGTGCGCTTTCCCTGCAGATTTCTGCTGGGAAAGAGGGACCGCACACCCCCAAGAGACGCTGCTGCCCTGCCAGGGACCCCCCTGCACCCTCTACCTGCCCACGGACCGAGGAGACAGGCGATGCTCCTAGTGGCTAGTGCATGGGAAGGGGATACAACGTGCTGCTCTTCTTTCTCTGGCAGTGCTTAGCAGGAAAAATGTTGGCTCACCCAAGACCCTCTTGACACTGAAGAATATTGTTGGCCCCGGTATAACAAGCTGGAAGACTTTTGTGTCCTAATGAAAAAAAGAAAAGGGGGGGGGGGAAAAAAGTGATTTCACCGGCAGTTATTTCACTAGCAGGACTGTTACAAGATCCAAGCTCATAACGTTGTTAGTGTTTCCCCAACCACCGGGCAGTTTGAATAGCTTCTGGTTTCCATTAGCATCTCTTGCCCAACGCTGCAGCTGCACGCACACCCCTCTCTCCCCACCGCCGGCAGGGCTGGGGCTGGGGCTGACAGTCCTCCCGCTCCCGGCCCTCAGCTCCATGGGGACCGACGGCCACCTTCCCCCTGCCTGCGACCAGCACTTGCAGCGGGCGACCAGCACCCACACCACTGCTGGCGCCGGGCTCCAGGAGGGATTTCAGGGATTCAGGCAGGGCTGTGCGAGTTGTGGGGGCAGCGCCTGGGTGTTCGCAGCGTGCCGGATGCTTATCCCACCGGCAGCAGTTGCACGACAGGCAGAAGTCAGTGCTTGGGTCCAGGTGGATGAGCCTAGGTTGCAGCTGGTAACCAGAGACGGGCTTTCCAGCAATCGTGCTCCGCACTAAGCCAACTGCCAGGTCACCCTCAGAGCTGGGGCAGAGTGCTCCAAAGTCACCTGCGAGTGAACGGTTTGTGCTGTAGGAGGGTCCCTCGCATCCCCGCTCGCCAGCCCCAGTGATCCCCAGCCCGAACTTTCACCCAGGAGCCCCTGAGATGGTACAGTGTGGCAGGGTGAGCTCAGGGCACACATCAGGCCAGGACAACAGATCAGTGACTGGGATGAGTCAGAGGAATGGCATGTACCTCTGTGTGTGAAGGTCCAAAGAAAGCTAGCAAAGCTGGGGCATACAGCTAGGACCCAGAGTAAGAGGGCACAGAGGCTGGGTGCCACGAGTGGGGACAGTAGGGGAATTAAAACTTCAAGCTGCTAACTGGTGTTTAATTGCTGACTTTTTGCTGCCCAAATATCTGTTGCTATTATCAGGCAAATTAACAACCACAGTTGCTGGAAAAAAACTCTGCTGCAGTGATGGCTCTCTGCTGTCGTTAGCCTGAGCTATCTGCTCCAGATTCGGCACGAGCTGGTATCTAGACCATCCAGGTGACTGCAGAGGTGCCGGGGGGCGAGCCCAGGCTGGCATAATGCACGGTGCTGAGCACTGCCACGTCAAAAGAGGGAGCCTACCTGTGTGGCCATAGTAAGGACCAGAGCAGTAGCTGGTTCTCCAGACTTCTGGCACATCTGATGTGAAAAAGAGCTGAGACTCTAAGTCATGTGCGAGCCGGGTACAGGAGACTGACATCACCTCCAGCCTTGGTAGCCTGGCAGAACTTGAAAGCACAAGTGGTCTTGAACCATAGATAGTGGTTTTGCTAGAGTAATCCTTACCTCTCCTCAGCTCTGGCTCTGCCCTCATCGGTTGACCTCTGACCATCTGCTCTGAGAAACACGTAAAGTCCTGCAGGATGAAATTACAAAGAGGAGGCTTGCAACACTCCAGTTACTTCCATTTGCCTTTGGGTTCTGTACAGGTTCACAGGCACCAACCATAGCAATAACCAGGGTGATCATTATGAAGAAAGGCAGGGTTGCCAAACCAGGGGCAGGTCCGAAGGCAGTTGGGAATCACAGCTAGATATATCTTTACACTGATGGGGATGACACCCAGTGTCAAGGCAATCCTTATCAAAGCTACACCTCACGCGTCTGGCAGGCCAGCCAATGCCCTGAAGAGCCAATCTACATGGTCCTGCAGCGTTTGCCACCCTGGTGGCACTGACACCTATGCGGTACAGAGAGTTAGCTCTGCTGCTGCTAACTCTATACCAGACCATAAAAGCATAACAGAGCTGGTGGGACATGACTTGTCATGGGTCCAGAACTAGTTCTGCTTCCTCAGTTCAGCAGTGCACCTTCTGTAACAAGCCTCACCCTTATTTTGTGCACAGCTTCAAAAGGGTGCCATGGCCCCATGGGATCAAGGCCAGACCTTTGAAGTCTGCAGGGCTTCATGGTGCCGCACAGGCATAGTGACTTGGGTCTTCACTGGCACGGACATCCTTGCACCGCCTTTTGTGTCACAGTGTTGAGATGTTTGCAATATCCAGGGGGAGCAAAAGGAGGAATGAGTGACCTCAGGAGATTTGTTTCTGATGGGGCAATCCAGAGGGCTCATCCCAAAGTGATCTCGGGTATGCTTTGTCACGTGCCCCCGTGCCAGGTATGCCTCAGCACACATACTCCCAGCCTGGCAGTCATTGTCACGCGTCCCCATAGTGAGCACTGCCCGGCTCCGAGCCTTCTCCTCGAGTTTCCATCAACTGCCAGAAAAGATCCTGCTCTGTTGTTGCTGGTGGCCAGAGCTCACATTCGGTAAGCAGAGCCCGGCAATCCTGAGGGAAGGCACACTTAAGTCGAGGAGCTGAATATATCTCCTCCCTCATCCAGCAATTATTTTGCTTCCTGTCCTCATTCTGGGTCCCCAGCCTGAGCGCCTCTGCCTCCTCACACGCTGGATGCTGTCCCAGCAGTGCTCAGCCCTGCATGTCAGCTGGGAGCGCACGCAGCCGCAACATCAGGCACGATCTCTGATCCCAAACACCACCAGCTGTCACCACCTCGACCCGCTGGGACTTGGTGGAACGGGGTTTTTCTAGTTCACGTGTTCTGGCTGCCCCTGAGCCTCAGAAACCCGTCCGAGCTGTGCATTACTCAGCAAGTCCCAGTCCTAACCACCGTCCCAGCAAGGTCAAGCCACAGTTACTGTGCTGCCTGCTGAAGGGCAAGTGGCGGGCAGAAGGAAGGAGTCGCCCTCCCATGGGTCAGGGATGCTCCTGGCAGTCTCTCAGCAAGCTCCTGGGCAGAGGGCTCGCCCCGTCCATGTGTCACACAGGTGCCCAGCGGAGATTCCCAGGGAGCTCCAGAGGCACACGTGGAGGGAAGAGTGAGCCAGGGTGGGTGGTGTGGACATACCGAGTTGCTGTGGGAGCATGCATGAAAGGAAACCTCTCCTGTCAAACACCTAGCCTTGATATATTATGGGCGACCTCGTCTGGCTCCCAGTGTACTCTAAACACTGGCGGGTTGATGTCAAAACTCTGCTGCTTAGGGTGGAAGAGCCTGGTCCACTTCCAATGTATTTCCACAGGAATCTCTTCACTGGCTCCAGGGAGGACTGTGTTGGGGAGGGAAGGAGAAGAGACGGGATGCAGTGCTGTCATGGAGGAATCAACCTGCCCTCATCAAAGCCATATGGCCATTCTGGAGGCAGAGATAGCACAGGAAGAAAATCCAGAAAGGGGTAAATTGACATCTGGAGCTATCTGGCTCCATAATTCTTTGTCTCTCCAGTATTTATTGTTTGTACAACAGCAGCAATTAGTGCCCCCGCCAATGTCAAGGCCTCCCTGTACAAGGCACTGAACAGGCGTAATAAGAAACAGCTCCTGCCCTGAGCGGCTCAACTGAAGAGAGCGAGGGCACAGGGAAGGGGGACAGGGATGGGAACAGACTTCCTTACGGTGGCAGGGGCCAGGGGAAGAGCTGGGATCATGGACAGGGGTCTCCCTGCCTCCCTTCCCTCCCTCTCCCCCAGCCCAGCGCCCTCGGCAATGAAACCACACTGACACTCCTCCACAGCTCCGTGCGGCTGCAGAGTTAATTAGTTAGGTCTGTGAATTAGTTAATTTCCAGGAGCGGTTCTTTCATTACAAACACCACGCAGCAGGCATTTTACATCTACGGCTACAAGAGCAGCCTCTAAGCCCACAACCCTTTGTCAAGGGTAAAAATAGAAAACAGTCACAGTAGATGGGAGGAGAGTCAGAAATAAGGCAAGGGCAGGGAAGATGGGAGCACTAAAAGTTCTGCAGAAGAATGGAGGCTTCAAAAATCTCAAATTATTTCCAGAGCCTGAGTGTGCTGCACGCTTGTTTCGGCACAGCAAGATGGCAAAGAGGGTGGCTCAGGGCTACATAAAGCCATCTCTAACAGTTATTTGGATCCAAGCACCTTAGACTCATTTCTAAGTAATTAGGGAGCCCATCCCACCCCAGAAGTCATGTCTTTCCACATGGACTTAAGCTGAACAGGCCTCTTGCCATTTCCATCCCACTGGGGTCCAGAGATCCAGCAACATGGGGTCTCTAGCGGGGCCCGGGGTCCCAGCGGTGAGGGACAGGCCAGGTAGAGGAAGGCACGACCTGTTGGAGCGGGTCCAGAGGAGGGCCACGAAGATGATCCGAGGGCTAGAGCACCTCTGCTATGAGGACAGGCTGAGAGAGCTGGGGTTGTTCAGCCTGGAGAAGAGAAGGCTCCAGGGAGACCTTATAGCAGCCTTCCAGTACCTGAAGGGGGCCTACAGGAAAGATGGGGAGGGGCTGTTTGCAAGGGCATGTAGCGATAGGACAAGGGGCAATGGTTTTAAACTAGAGCAGGGTAGGCTTAGATTAGACATTAGGAAGAAGTTCTTTACAAGGAGGGTGGTGAGACACTGGAACAGGTTGCCCAGAGGGGTGGTGGAGGCCCCATCCCTGGAGACATTCAGGGCCAGGCTTGATGAGGCTCTGAGCAACCTGATCTAGTTGAAGATGTCCCTGCTTAATGCAGGGGGGTTGGACTTGATGACCTTTAAAGGTCCCTTCCCACCCAACACATTCTCTGATTCTAAGGCAGCCGGTGGAGAGGGGAAAACAACTGCAGCCCCCGAGAGCCCCTATGGAGGAGGGATGGGGAATGCTGGGGCAAATACATCCGTGGGGAGGATGAGAGGCTGCAAGAGGGACACTTGGAGAAGGGAGCAGCTCCACCCATGCTGGGCCAGGTGAAAGCTCAGGGCACCCCAGCTGCCTGCCTCCGACTGCTGGGAGGAGATGCTGGAGGAGAAGCAAGCACAGGGCTGGGTGAGCAGCCATCCCACCGCCTGTCCTGCCAGCCTGAGCCCTGGCTGTCCGCCTGCAACCAGGGGCGGCAGCGGGTGCGGAGCCTGGTCACGCAGGGCACCGGGTGAATGCGAGCAGGGCTGAAGTGCTGCAAAAGGCAGGGTTGCTGCGCAGTGGTGGGTACGACCGGCATGGAGTGACTGCGAGGTCGGGATGGAGCTGGGGTTCCATGGTGGGGAGCTGGGGAGGGATGGCTAAGGCACGGGCCAGTGTCAGGTGGCTGGAAAGAGGGAGACAGAGAAGATGTTTTTGGAAATAATGGAAGGGGAAGATGAGGAATGGAGAAAAGGGAGATCGATACATCTCTAGAAGATAATGTGGTAGGGAAGGAAGAGGCTTTGGTGAAAGGTGCTGGTGGAAGAACAAAGCAGAATAAAAGAGAGGCAGCATGAGAAAGAGAGCATGAACAGTCAGGCTGAAATAAGAGACTGAAATAACGGCGGGGAGAGCACCCCTCAGACAGCCTTCAGAAAGAAGTGACAAAGAGAAGAAAATGAAAAAATCCCCATAAAACACAAGGGAAAAAAGTGGATATTGTTTTATCATCAAGTGTAAGGCGACGCTGGTGTGCAGGAACCCAGCGACTGAAAACCACAGGCAGAACGGCGAAATTCCCCAACACGTGCTTGCACACCACAGACACAAATAACCAAGGGATGCAAGGACTGCGTGTTAAATCGGGGCGATTCCCAGAAACATGGCCCACCATCTTTCCTCCATGTTTTTGTGCTGGGCCTGCAGCTGAGGCACGGACCCACCCCAGGCACGAAAGCCTGTGTCAGTGCCCCCCTGGCCCTGCATCCTGCCGGGGGGGATGCCGCTGCCCTGTGGCTGTGGATGCCGGACGTGGAAGCGCAAGTGTCCTGCTCGTGGGGAGCCAGGATGCTGAAGAGGTTGGACTGCTTTGAACAGTGAGGATCTTCGTCTCCTCACCGTGGGTGCTCTGCGTTTCGCCTCTGCTGAAGGCTTAAACCAGCCGCAGGGAGATGACGTGAACACCACTTAGGGTCTGCCTGGGCTCCCCAGGATAAGGGGAGCCTCAACACATAAAGAGAGGGATCCAAGCAGAACACGTCTATGGTCCCTGCCCCAATGCTCCTGAGAGGGTACTAAGATCAGTTTCCCCCTGTAACTTCCTTTTTAATATTGCTAGCTGCTTGGGCTGGAAAACGTGACTCGGGAGGAGCCTGTGGACATCTCGCTGAGCAGAGAGGAGAGCAGCCAACATCAGAGAGCAGAAATCACATCCCTTGTCATACAGACACCACCCAGGCAGACCAGCCTGCTGCTGCTCTGGAGGAGGGCTTGGGCAGGGGAGGGTTTGTATGCTCTGCCACATGCAGTGGGTTCCCTCGCTGAGGGGATCAAACGCATCATTTACAGCTGCGATTATCAAAGCCAATCTTTCAGTTTCATTGGCCAAACTGAGGAAATCTCCCAAGTGCTTGTACTGCTAAAATAAGATGTTGTTCACTGGAGATTATGCAGAGCCATCTCTTTCCAGGCATATTTTGTTAGCAAGGGATTAACTAGGAATGTTGACATTTAAGTTGTTGTCACTGCGTATTTGAGGCCGAGTGTACATTAATTACAGGGCAGTACAGCTCCTGGTCTCAAAGCTCCTTTTTTTACTAGGAGGAGGGACACAGGGCTGTGCATCCCCTGTGAGTGAGGGCGATCGGACCAGGAGGGTGTTTCAGGAGGGATGTCAAGGGGGCAGAACAGGGGACAAGAGGAGAGAGTCCTGTGCTACTGAGGCAGCCTCAGCTAACACCATATTAAGGTGAATGGCACAGTGTACACCAATCACAGCTACTGTCATTTCAGGTAACCTGCAGACATAGGCAGGCATCATCTTTTCATATTTAAGGAACTGAGGAATTACTAGAGGTTCTTTCATTGCAGAACCATATCTATCTCCAAAAGAAAAGGAAAAAAAAATAAAAAAAAAGAAAGGGTGATGCCACTTGATATGTCCTCTTGATGCTGAGATGGCAGGTGACATTCAGGGGGGTGCTCTCCTTTCCTCCTAAAAGGTCCTCCTGCCAGTATCCGGCCTGGGCATCTCAGATGACTCTGAACTAAACCAGCTCAAAATACCAGTACAACCATCCATCAAATCTCATTCACGCTGGATTTCAAATCTCATCACGGTCCAAA
>VYZM01016819.1:207676-226755 GCA_013398915.1 Dromas ardeola
AAAAAAAAAAAAAAAAAAAAAGAAAAAAAAAAGGCACCGGCAGAAATAATTCACAGTTTTGTTATTGTCCTAGCATTTCCAGCACGAATACGTTGAAAACACCGCAAGAGAAATGGTGCCTCGGCGCGGGGACATATGGCAGCGACAGAAAAAGCTGCTCGGGTGCAATTGTTCAGCTCCATTTCGCGGCGAGAGCGGCGCAGAGGGGGGGCTGCGTGGCGGGCAGAGAAACACAGAAACACGCCAGGCTACACAGAGCTGACGGAGGGAGCGGGGAGGAAACNGGGAAAAATGGGAAGGAGGAAAAAAATAAAAAGAAAGAAAAAAAGGAGGGAAAAAGGAGGGGAAAGAGGAAAAAAAGGGGGGGTGAAGGGGGAAGCCCGGTGCCTGCATCCCGCCCCGGCCCCGCCGCCGCCATGGAGGCGGGACGCTGCCGGCCCCCCGCCGGCCCCGCGCGGAGGGAGAGGGCGCCCCCTACCGGCCCGGGGAGCACCCACCGACCCCCCCGGCAGCGGGGGAGCCGCGGTGCGGGGCCCAGCCGCTTTCCGCCCTCTCGCCCCACGGCTCCTCCNGTCCTGCCGCTGTTGTCCCCCCTCCCGGCGTTTTATGGCTTCTGCCGGCCAAGGGCTGGCATCTCCCCTCCTGCGGCACCTGCCACTGGGCGACCGTCTCTTTCGGAACACGGTGGCTGCAAAGTGGTGCCCAAATCTGGAAAGTATGAGGAGCCCTGGTTACCCAGTAAGGGGAACTGGATGGGTACTGGAGCCCTGGTTACCCAGTAAGGGAAATGGATGGGTACTGGAGCCCTGGTCACCCAGTAAGGGGAACTGGATGGATACCGGAGTCCCCATTACCCAGTAAAGGGAACTTTTTTGGATAGGTAAGACCCTCCTCAAGGGCAGTGAAATGGAGAAAAAGATTTGGAGAGAGCGAATGTATCCCTGTCACTATGCAGACAATGTAGCACACCACCACAGGAGAGTGAGGAAGGGGTTTCCTGAAGAAGAAAGACACAAGCTCGCAGCCCGCGGCAGTGGCAGACCTCAGCCTGCCCCGTACCTTTGCTCCCAGCATGTGTAACTCAAGGATAATTCAGGGGATCATTCTGTGGGATAAGGGCCATGAAGCCCCAGCAAAGGGACTTGGGCACTGTGACGAGAAAGGCCACCAGAACTGAACAGGTCTTACTCCTACCGCGGTGGAGAGGGGCATCTTCACTTACAGGGATAACATGAGGTGGCCAACGTGTCTTGAATCATTAACCAAGCTTTGTGCATATATATATTTTTTTTTTTCTTCCCTGTGTAAGGTACTACCTCACTCCTCCTCCTCAGTTGCCCTCGGCCAGGTGTTGGTAGCCCTTGTGCTGAGCGCCGGGCGCAGCAGCAGCAGCAGCAGGGTGGGTAACTCCCTCCCCAGGCCCTCCCGCCCGGGTGCCAAGTGAAGAAGGCAACTGCCTGTTTGCAGTGGGAGGGTGTAAATCAGCCTTCAGGGAGAGCCGCCTCGCTAATTTCCCTGCAGCTCGGGGTTCTGGGAGACCTCCAGTGGAGGAAAACAACCAGGAAGGCGAGTATCTGCCATTTCCTAGGGGGAAAGGATTCAGAGGAGAACTGTCTGAGCCTATTAACTGATGCTGGTTCCTGTGGAGAGATGGTGGCACACTGGTTTACTTCAAATAGTCTGTTTCCATCTCTAATACCACCTTCAAGCATTCAAACCCAGCCGTGTAAAACTCTCTTCCTGCTGCCTTCTACAGCGTGTCTCTCACTGATGGTTTTCTTTTCATAACGGGGGACCCGAAGCGGGGTTTGCAGTCAAA
The DNA here is from genome assembly GCA_013398915.1 of Dromas ardeola. Taxonomy (NCBI): domain Eukaryota; kingdom Metazoa; phylum Chordata; class Aves; order Charadriiformes; family Dromadidae; genus Dromas; species Dromas ardeola. The sequence continues at coordinate 209,496 of VYZM01016819.1, forward strand.
GAAAAGAACCGTGTCCATTTGCATGGTTGCATAATCACGTTATACAGGGATCTTTCAGATGCTGGAGAGCCGAGAGAGAGAGAGAGAGAGGGAGAGAGGGAGAGAGAGAGAGAAAAGTGGGACGTCACGAGCGGGAGGGAAAAGCCAGATCTCTGGATGAGATCAAGGAATAGACGCGAAGTCAGTCAGATGGAGAAATGTCTGGATAGCTCTTCCAAACAGCGAGAGTCGCGCAGGCTTAGCTTGGAACATAAACAAAGCAAGATGTTTCTGGGGGTTGGGCTAGGTTTTGTATAAACTCTGTTTCCTCTTCCATCATTGAAACCGGATGAGAAGAACAGCCTGTAGCCAGGATCCTTTGCCTCTCTGCCGAGGGCTTCCACAGGGCTCAATTCCCAGGGTGGTCAGGCCAGGACCTTTCACCAGCGTCATATTCACTGCAGAGTGAAAGACAAATCGCTCGCGTCCGTGCTGCTGAAGGAGAAGCTGAAGCCGAGTGTGGCTGAGGAGCAGTATTATGTATTCCAGAATACATGTTTTCCTCTTAATCAGTGGTAATTCACCAGCACTGGCAATTTTCCCTTTCGCATCCCCCGGTGACCGCCGGTTAGCCCAAGCCTCAGCCCTGGGTCACCAGAACCGCAGCCCTCTGAGACACAAAGCATCACTCGAAACATAAATGCTGTTAAACCGAAATGGCAAATTTTCACAGAAACGAAATATTCTCTGGAACAAGGGAAACCAAAACCAGGCAAGTGTAGCATGCCCTTTCTAAGGATGAGAAATTCATTTTGAAACCTAGCATCAGCCATTTACTTTCCCATTGCCCTAAAATTCCCGCCTCCCCTCCCTTACCCCGTTATTCGTTCTGATGTCAGTAGCAGGAGGGTAAGAACGTCCCCACGGACAGCTTGTGGTCCACTTTGTAACTCAAGTACTTCTGTAAAATTTTTAAATCTAGGACATTTACCCTTCCAAACCATTTGAAATGTTTAACCATCTGAAGGGTTTCTCAGCTGCTTCCTCAAGTGTGAAGTCAAACATCGCCTATCCTGCGGAAAAGGGAGAGTGGGAGGACATGTTTTTTACATGTTGTACCTCCTTGCCTCCTTTGCACAGTCTGATTTCTTGCTCGTGGAGTAGGCAACGAATACAGTGTTTAAAGGAGATCTATCCTCAGCCAGAGAAGGACAAGGGAGCAACAGGTGCCCAATCTAAATTAACCGTCTCACCCCAAGGTGCAAAGCTGTCATCACCAGCCCCGAGCCTGTCAGGCGGAATAAAAGGCTAACGTGAGAGGCACAGGAGAGCCTTCCCTCCCCGAGCGACCTGCAGCATATGGCAGCGGGAGCCTGCAGGGTTTCCAATGGCACGGAGCACGACTGCCAGGGGCTGCCTTTCCTTTGACGCCCGGCCCTTCTTGCAGCATTCGGGAAGTGCGAGGAGGCAACAGGCAAAATGCAAACCTGGCCCGCTGTGCTCACATTAAATTCCTCGACATGTGGTGTTCCGTGCGAGTGGGATAGCTGTCAGACGTTGCCTCTTGAGGACACATTCCTCAGCGGGCTGGGGCTGCTCAGAAAATCCTGGATTCCTCCCCCAGGCCAGGCAGCTCCCGGTTTCCGTCTCTGCGCCCCTGTGCCAGGTTCTGCCCACTGCAACTGCACCATGAAAAATGGGGCATTTCTCTGCACCTCTGCGCTCCATGCGGACACAGCTTAGCTACGTGCATCTCCTTTCACACCACAGTTGCTGACTCCCAAGAGAAGCATCTAAACCTCCCAGGGACCGTGAACAGCCCTGAGAATGAGACTGAATAGGAAGTTGAGAGGGGTATGTCCACAGTGCACACTGCTGTGGCGGGGAGGGATACCCAAGTTACTGCAAATGAACTTGCTCAGGCTCTGGAAGCAGACTAGGAGCTCTGGAAGCAGACTAGGAGGTACATACAGATGCCACTTGCAGCTGCAAGCCACTTGACACAAAACATGATGCAGTTGGCACTAAAAAGGGTGGGTAACTATCTTACAGATTCTGCAGGAAGTAATGTATCAGAAAGCGATTGCGTGAGATGTGAGGGGCCAAGTTATCTGCAACACAAAGACGAACAGGACCTTTGCACTGAATTTCCTACTAGTTTTATGGCTGGGATGACAAGAGGAGGAACGAGACATTATTTTGTTCGTTATGGGAATCTTCCTTTTTTGGCCTGGACTGTGCCACATATACCTTATACACTGAAACAGGGATCAGGTACTCAGTAGGGGCAAGCTCTGAGCAGGACTCAGTGAGAGACCTTTTGAAGCTGCTACCAAGAGCTCACATCCCAGCAACCTCATACCATGCCCCAGGCAGAGGGGTTAGCCTGAAGTTGTGAGTGGGCAGAAGTGTGGCAGGAAGGTGACTGGCTTTGCCTCTGCATTGCTCAGAGGCGTCTGCTCTACTTGTGACTGAGCATGTCTTCTGGTTGGCACCCATGGAACGTGCAGAAGAGCACAAGGAACAGGCTGACTCCAATGGAAGCATGATCCACGTGAAGAGCACCTTTTGCCACAGCAGCAGTCCCAGCAGGAGAGCTTTGGCAGCAGCGGGACACCCTAGATGTGCGGAGCTGTTAGGAATCGCTGATGGCTAAGGCTGACATTAGGAGGGCACGTACTGAGGAGCTCACCAAGCCGCACGGACACAGAAATGGTTCCCACTGCAAACTAGTCATCCTGGTTCATGGTGCACAAGTAGCAAAAACACCAGCAGAGCTGCAAAAGCTACACAAGCCACGACAGCCAGCAGGACAGACTCCATGCTAGGATAAGTCACAGTGAATCAGAGCTGCATGATGCGTCCAGCGTAGGAAATGGTTCTCCTGTTTCGAAAACGTTTGCCAGTGTGGCTGGAACAGAGGTAGGCAAGCAGCAAATGTCTATGAGAAAAACAGCCACGGGAATAACACTTGGGTGTACTGTATCAGCTCTAAAATTGAGTACTTTTCTCATTGGTGTCACTGCAAAGATGACCAAAACCTCCAGGAAGAGAAACACCTGAAGGGACAGGTGGTATGGAAAGCCCAGGAAAATGAATACCATTGTCAAGGTTTGTTTTCCCACTTATGCAATGCTTATTTTTTTATCTACTGGCAAAACAGATGCAACAAAAATAATCAGTGTGTAGACAGTGGGAATATCCTGTGGAAAAAACCTTAGCTTTTCTAAAGAAGTTTCCAAACAATGGTCCAGTTCTCCTTCAAAGTGACATTTAATCAGAAGACAGAAATGGAGCTATTCAGAATTAGTAAGGAAGTGATCCTATTGTTCTAATGTTATTCTGTTTTACTAATGTTATGAGGAATTGGCTCCCTCTAGTTTGGATTTTTCCAGACTGGCACAGGACAGATAAAACAAATGAAGAATGCCAGTAGGACTATAAATGGAATAGAACTGTAGTTTCTACAGTTAGTTATGCCTGTATCTCACATACCAAAACAGAAAAAAAAAAAAAAAAAGGCAAGGGAGGGAGCTATGTTGACATGGAGTTAGGGCTGAGAGTATATGTTAGGAAATTTACGGTAAGATACAACCCAGAACACTGTAAACCCTCAGAGCTTAGCATTAACTTGAAAAAAAACAAACCAAAACAAACAAAACCAAAGAAATACCATAGCTCTGGAAACGCAGAGCTAAGGGCACTCAAAAAAATGTGATTTTGTTGTACAGTGCCACTGTTGACAAAAAGCATGATTATAATTACATGATTTTGACGTTTAAAACACAGGACCCTACCCTGTCCTGCCAGACACCATGGTAATTCCCCATGGCAGTGGGAATCTGTCTCTGCACTTTCAGATGCCTCCATCTTTGCTTTAACCTTGAGCCTGAATTGCAAAATTTCTATTCGTAGCACATCAAATAGTTACTTCCATCCACCCACAACAGTTTTCTATGAAGTTTACATTTCCATCTTCATCAATGTATTTTCCAAATCTCTTGCATAATTCAAATATTTGAATATTCCCAAAGATGTGCATTTCATATGAGATGAGTTCTGCCACGTCAAAGATCTCACGCTCACTGATTCCAACCCGTCTCAATAAACACTTACATGGGTATTTGTTTTACTTAACCTTAAAGCAAAGCAGCTCAGCTTTGTTGTGTAGATGATCCTTATATTTTCTTGTTTTTGTGAATTTGTATACAGATAAACAACATTCAGGATCTGACATTTCACTTTGATTGCAAGTTGCTGTAATTAAGAACCAAAGCTTTATGAATTTTAATCATCAGCTGTAAGTGGTACATTATCTCTAGTTCACAATGAAAGCAATCAAGTGGACAAGATATTTTTAGAGACATTACTGTGGTAATATTACATTAAGTAGCGGTTAGTACACTATTTTCACACCCAGTGATTTCACACATTAATGCGGCTATAGATGAGCGTTAATGACAAGAGAAAGTTATTTTTCAAGTAGTATGAGAAGGGTGGTTAAAAGAGCTACTGGGGATTTACACTTCAGCAGCAGGAGGGGCACCTCAGCGGGGCTGCAGCTGAAGGCACTCCAGCAGCAGGAGCTGCTTCCACTTCCCCTGCGCGCAGAGGCAGAAGCCCCCCTCGTCCCAAGTGGATATGGGTTAACGACAGGGGCAGCATGTTCTCCCTGCCTCTTGGGAGGGAAGGAAGGGCAGGAGGGGAGAGCGAGACAAAGTACCCCAATGCTGGCACTTAACCGCAAAGCTGGCGAGAGAAATCACATACCACATCTTGCCCAAGGCTGCCACTCGAGCAACACAGCACTCCCCCCTTTCAAAGAGGGCACAGTAAAGAAAAAAAATATCCGAAACACCCTGCGGCTTAAAGGAAAAAAAGTCAGGGTATCTGGCACATTTTAAAGTTTCAGTGTACTCTACACGGATACGGCAACACTGTTTAGATAAACCTGTAAATACAGACATCTCTTCTTTCAAGGTGGGAGGGACTAATGCACAAAGAACACAGCCCTTAAAGAAGCACATTTAAGGTACTGTTGTCTTGCTGAAGGATACCAGTTCATCCAAAAAGTGTTTGTCTGAAACTAAGGCTAATAAGAAACACTGTTCTGAGAAGGAGAAATTCTTCCTTCTTCCTGGAGGCTCAGATCTGGGTTAACAGGAGAAGCTCCGTAAGCCTCACCCCAGACCTGCAGACCATTTTATATTACTGCAGACGTCCTATGAGGATGGAAGGGCTGGGACTCGGAGAGCTCAGCAGCTAGTTGTACCAGACAGAGAGTATGCTACGTTGTCTGGGTGTCACAGTGGCAGATAGCTGTTCTCACAACATCCTGGATTCTGTTGGAAAAGCCCTCACAGAAAGCCAGTTCAGCTCCACAGAAGGTGGCACGCAGAGGCTGACGCCTCTGCAGCCAGAACTTGCTGGGACCAGCCAGCATCACGGCAGCACTTTGCAATTCCAATTCAAACCATCTGGTTACGCAGGAGAGCTGTTGATGACAGGTCATCCAGAAAATGTATATGGCACACAGATGTGGTAATATAATGGCCTCTTTTGCTGCTTTCCCTCATACAGCACCGGTTACATCCCAGTAATGGGCCTGCCCTCAAATTCATTGAATTATTGAATGTTAATATAGAAAGGTTGGATCACTACTGCTCTGTGATACAGAGATGTGGTATGGAAATACTGATCAGGCTTTACGTATAGGTCAAAATGTCCCTTACAATGTTTGCCTTACTTTTGCTATGGGATAACCCAAGCAGCTCTGCCACAGGACAACCTGTAGAGCTCCAGGTTCTGCACCCCAAAGTAAGAGACGAATCCTACATTTGAGCAATAGGCAATGCCCTCTGACCTACTTGAAAACTAAAGAATTATTTTTTTCTCAGGATCCTGTAGATGCCTTCAGAAAGCAGCATTTAACTATATATCGGGGGCCTATCAGACAGGCTGTATTCACAGAAGTGTCCCTGCAGTGCACTCAAAAACTGTACAACTTGGCAAAAAAGGATGTTGAAACAAGAAATTGACAGAACAGGAAAAGGTCTGCCTGAGAAGATGAGAAAAATACACGCTGTTAATATACCTGTACAGAAAAATCCAATACGCTGTTTGCTTATTGCCTAGCTTTTGGGGCTCTGCTGGGTTGTTTCTATGTGGAGAAGAAATCAGCTGCATCAGCAAAGCGTTTCTTGATACGCAGCCTCTGTCTTTTGTTCCAGTCCCATTTCCCTACATACTGTGGAAACGCACAAAGACAGGCGGTTTCCCTGTGCAGAAATTGGAGTCTGCCTTTGGAGCAAGCGCTGCCTCTTGTCCCTGGCCAAGCCGTGCTACCAGCTCTTCCCGCCGCCCCTCCTGGCAGCAGCTCCCCAGCTCCCCGTCCCCTGTTTTCCAAACAGGTTGTTTGAAACTAATGGGACCTTGTGCTCAGGGCTGTGGCTTGGGGCACCGGCTTCATCTGTGTCCTCTCCCACTACAGGAAAGAAAATGCAATTGCTTTGTCATTAGGTCAGGCTGGGGATGATTTACATATCCATCTATGCCTGTAATTAAAAACAGATAATGATAGGAAAACATTAGTGTTGTATAACGGAGTGAGAGCATTCTTAATGATGTATTCAGACCTGTGTGTATAGAAAGGTCCGCACTTAGATCACACGGGGCTATCTTCCCTGCCTCCTTTTGCCTTTCTAGAGTTAGTTATGTGTAAAATGCTAATTTGGCATCAGTTGGCACATGTAGAGATGTCTCTGCGAAGTGTGGGAGACACAAGGAACAGACACCTTTCTCTCGTTCCCTTACATCAAAATGCAAATTTCTCCTTTGGACTTCTGTGCAAACTGGGACTCAAGTCAGTACTCTGTTTGTGATGGTGCCACACAAGAATGCTTTGGAGGAACATGTGAGAGTGTCCCCACGAATCACAAAATCATTGAGGTGGGAAGAGACCTCTGAACATTGCCTAGTCCAACCCTGGTCAAAGCAGGGTCAACTAGAGCATGTTCCTTAGGACCGTATCCAGTCAGATTTTTTAACATCTTAACGGCCAGAGGCTCCTCAACCTCTCCGCACAACCTGTTCAACACCTCATCACAGGAAAAAAAGAAAAAAAAGGAAAAAAAAGGTGTTTTCTTATGTTCAGACAGAACTTCTTGTGTTTCAGTTTGTGCCTGTTGCTTCTTGTCCTTTCACTGTATACCATGGAGAAGAGTCTGGCTCTGTCTTCTTTACTGCTGCCTTCCCCCCCATCAGGCATTTATACACATTGATAAGATCCCTCTGAGCCTTCCCTTCTCCAGGCTGGACAGCTTTTCCCCATGTAAGAAACACTCCAAGCCGTTAATCATCTTTCTGTCCCTTTGCTGGACTTGTTCCAGTAGCCCATGTCTGTCTTGTACTGGGGAGCCCAGAACAGGACACCACTCCAGATGTGTCTCACCAGCACTGGGCAGAGGGGCAGAATCACCTCCCTTGACCTGCTGGTGATGCTCTTCCTAATGCAGCCCAGGAGATGTTGGCCTTTTTTGCCACAAGGGCACATAGCTGGCTCATGTTCAACTTGGTGTCCGGCAGGACCCATAGGTCCTTCTCTGCAAAGCTGCTTACAGCCTCTCAGCCCCTGGCCTGTACTGGTGGCATGAGATTATTCCTGCCCAGGGACAGAGCTTGGCATTGCCCTTTGTTGAACTTTGTGAGACTCCTTTTGGCCCATTTCTCCAGCCTGTTGAGATCCTTTTGAATGGCAGCACAACCATTTGGAATAATCTGCCTTCTGCAGAGAGCTCTTCCTGATACCAGAAAGTTAGAGGTTGGCTTAAATCTTGAAAGTACAAAGCATCATTACCTTGAAAAATTCAAGCATTCCTCTTGGTCATTTGACTGTCTAAGCACCCTTAAGAAGTATGTCTGAGAAGTACTTAGCTACATGCAGATCAATGTACCAGCACTATGAGATCACTGTATGACTCCAAAGTCAAAAGTAGCAAATCAGGAGATCTTTTTCAAAGAAATAAAACCTTTAAGGAGTTGCCAGGCTTTCTATAGAGGTCATACCTGTTCCAAAAGACTTAAATCCATAGGGTTTTTTCCAACAATCTGCTGAGACTATTTCTGTAATACTCCAGCTTTAAGGCCAGGAGGTGCCTTGGCCTGGTAGCTGTCTGGCAGGGTGCCATAAATACTTAAAGAATTTCCTTGAGCGGATCGTCTCCCTTTAAATGTTTATGGATTTTACAGCTAGAGCATGGAACTTCTACAACCTATGAGTAAATTCTGCTGTTAGGCGTATTCTACATGTCCCCAGCCTTTGGAGACTTTTCTTCGTAACAGATTTTACACTTGGAACATTTCACAATCTGTGAAAGCAAATTGTTCTTGACTGTCAGTTGGGGGAGGGGGAAATTTCATACCCAGTGAAGTTATTGCTACTTCTCCATCAAACTGGAGAGATGCATCAAGCTAGATTTGTATAGAGAGCTCTCCCAGAACTTGTATTATTCAATATTTTCATTAATGACAAGAACGAAGGAACAGAGGCTGATCTTATTAAACTTTTAGATGGCACCTGGCTGGGAGGGGCTGCTAATATGCTAGAAAACAGACTTAGTATTCAAAACAGCTTTGATTATCTGAGAAAGTCTGGGGGAAAAAAAAGATGATATTCAAAAAAGACATGCAAAATTCTACAGTTACTTCGGAAAAATCAGCTATTCAAATGTAGTAGACAGGGGTAGGACTAGCTACAGGGGAGCTACAATGCCAGCACTGGAAGATGGGATTTGGACTTAGCATGGAGGTAAGCCCAAAATTAAGCCAAAAGTTCCTACTAGTCTGAGCAGGCTCCATCACTGCATGTGTTTAAGAAAAGGGCAAATGTTGGTCAAGAATGACATATACAGCTAGCCATGCTATCAGATGGACTAGAAGGCATCCCAATGCATCTTTCAGTCCTATTTTCTGAGTTTTCAGTGATAGGGTATTTGACAAGAAGAAAAGTTTCAGTGCTTGTTTCAGACTGGTGGGCGCCTCTGAGCCATGTCCTATCATGACTGACAAACCGTCTCAGTATCCCTTTTAAGATAGATCTAGCCCTATGACAATAGGAGGTAACAAGACAACCAATAATAACTACTTCTTTGGGAAGTCTCTTCCAGAAGCTCTGCTCTCTGATCAGTAAAAGCCTTCCTCAAAATTTCTACCTAAATAGAGTCAAGATCAGTTTCTACCTTTTCTCTTTTTATGCCTTTTCTCTTTTTATGCCTTTTCTCTTTTTATGCCTTTACTTTAATTAGCATTTTCCCCCAAACTTCCTACTTCTCTTCTAGTCTTCCCAATATATTTCAGTAACCAGCAACGCTATCAGGCTCAGGATTTACTTTGCTTTGAGGACTGAGTACGCTGAGTGCGTTTAGCCTTGTGGGTACTCTACACAACATAGCACATGGTCCAAGGGCCTGGATTCCTAGCCCAAGGATATTCTTTTCAGTCCTGTTACAAGAAGATGTCCCAGGTTGCTGTAGAGGAGTACAAGCCTTCTGTTGAATTCTGTGCCAACTGTTTCAAATCCCTTCTGGATGCATGCATCTCTTGCTCCTCAGATCTCCAATAGCTGGTAATTATTCACCCTCTATAAACTGTAGGGTTTACCTGACAGGTAAAGTACCACTATTATTTTTGTAGCACAGGCAGCGCAGGGGGTACTCTGAGGTCATGTGTTCGAGTTGCTTAGGGCCTGTTACAGATTGGGGATTAGTCTACAGCAAAACAAAGACAATAAGGAATGTAGCTTATGGTCTGCAATGCCCTTGAAAACTTTTGAAATCTCTCATCTCTGATGGCCCTTCTATGATTTCCTTATCCTTTCCCAATCTCCTTCCATGTGTCTTACCTTTTATTTTTCCAAATGGAGATAGAGACTGATCAACCTTTTCTACAACCATTCCCTCCTGTTGGTGATAGCTCATTCAAGGCGGCCAAGTCCCTGAACTGCTCTCTAACCATCTGCTCTACAAGAACATCAGGGAAAGACGTGATGCTCTGACGTTACCGCCAACGTGCTATTCATTTAAATAGTGTAGTGGGATGCAAAGTTGGAGTGGAAGACTCAATCTCTAAAAGAGAACTCCAGCTCTGATAACTGCTCAAGTCAACGGAACAGCAATAAGGATTAAGTTTGCCTAAAGACTTTCCTCATGGCAAATTGTTCTCAGAAAGTAGGTTGTTCTCTCCCCTCAACTCATATAGACATGAGTACTGAAGAATCCAGCTGGTTCATAGACCAAAAGGTGTGCCAGACCTGAAAGAAGCCTACCACAAGCAAGAGGCTTAGTGAGAGAAAGGATTTTTTAAACCCTGGAGAAGTTCTGATTTGAATTTGCTTCTCCCTATTTTTAATACACTCTTTAGCTGAACCAGAAAGAACATTCTGGATGTCCAGCTAAGAGAGGTATTACCGTGACGGGAAAATCCTACTCCTGGGAAGACATAAACTAGTAATGCTTTGGAGACCTTCCTATCCTATTAGATATAGAATAAGAAGTTGTCCATCTTACTGCCACTTGAGACCCAGCTCTTATAAAGTTTGAGGAAAGTAAACTAATCACCATTAGAAAACAAGGGTCAGTAAGTGATAATTAAGTAGCTTGGGGATCTATTAAAAAAACTTTAGAAATCAATGTTTACACTATGTAGTTACAAATTAGCTGCAATGGGCATTGTTAAGAAACCATTTTTATAAGACAAACACTGAACGTGTGCACATTAGAAGAGTTCTCCCATGATGAGAAATCACAGCACAACTCATTTTATCGCGTCCCTAAATTAGAAACTTAATGCCTCAGTTTATTAGCAGAAGAAAATTCTATTACATTCAAGCAATGTTAAGATACAGAAAAGCACAATTTTTGTGCAGCTCTGCAAAAAAAAGTAGTTGGAACAAAGCTGCTCACAATTACAGTTCAATGCTTCAATGATTTAACGACTTGAATGTCACAAACATCTAGGAATTCTCCAGCAATGATGTTCTTCAGGAAACAAAGTATTTGAAGCAATGACACTGGTAGTGACAAGTGCTGAGACCTTAGGAGGAACTAGAGCAGTCTCAGAACTTAGTCATTTGTACACAAGCATGTCATTTGCTGCCAGCTGAATTAGCACGTTAAGAGTTCCCATATTCCACGTTGTTCAGGAATTACTCCTAACCAGGAACCCCAAAGAGTTTGCATTAATCACTGTCTGAGCTCTAGCTGATCAGTGCTGTTCAGCGTGAGCCTCTGCGCAATGGCACCTCCTCGGAGAGCTGCTGAGAGGTATAGGTCCCCAGAGCTTCCTTGGGGAGCCGAGTTCAACTAACGGACCAATGGCTAGTATATACAAGCTGCCTGCTCCCTAATAAATGTCTCGTTGTCCCAGGTGTCCTCTGTGTCCTCTGTGTCACCTGTGTCCTCTGGAAAACCCATATACCACGGTTAGTTAGCACAAAGCCCAGTACTTCTAGCTGCTCGCCTTTCTGGACTACAGCCACTCTAACCTGACACCACCACCGTGAAAGGCAGCAATTTACGCTCTCCCGCTGCCTTCTGGAATTTGGGAAACGTGAATCTATTTCTCCACAGCATGCACTGCCTACAACAACCACTACACATGATCATGAATTCTCCACAGAGCACAGCCCATCTGTAATTGTTGTTTCTTGCTGTTACTATGCATCTATATCACTTGTGAAACACTGCCAATCCCAGGCTACAAAATCATACCACGTTTTTGTTCCACTTTTTCTGTTTACTTATCTCAACCAACCCACCCGTATATGATACCGGTTTCTGCTAGCACAGATGTGACAATCCACTGCAACTGAGTAGTGCCAGAAGTGCAACAGATTGACACTGCCCCCTTTCTGGCAGTATTTCGACTTCACTTTCCACCGGCGCTGGTAGGCTTAGGCACTGGGGATTAGCTGCGATACACGTAAGCTTGTACTAAACTGCAGTTCATTGACAGACATTATTGTTATGTATATTAAATCCACTGTTCGCAGATACAAGTGACCTGCTCCCTTACAATGCTTCCAGTAAAGCCTACTCTGCGATATGAAAATGGCTGCTCAGGACTCCCACATCAAGCTGATGCAAGCCTACTTCGTTAACTTCCTTCTAGAGGGTGAGTGTTTCCCACCAGCACGCGCTCCTCCATTTAACATCACTTGTATTTCTGACTACTGCGGGAGGCAGAGATGTCTCGCGCTGCCTTCAGGCTCTAAATGGCTTTCTGTATCTTTATTTTCCTGCAACACTTCAAGGATCGGTTTTCTTCATGCCTCAGAGAAGTGGTATCTAAATCGTTTTAAACTGAAACAGGGACAGAATAAGCTGTGCAAATCATTTTCTAGGAGAACCTTAATTACATCCTGCAGTGTCTCGTCCTCAGCAAACCACTAGCAATAAAAGTCTGCATTTCATTTGAGAACCGACAGGGCTGGGTTTTTCTGTTTTGTTTTCCCCAATTGACATATACATAATCTAGCCTGGGACTTTGTTCCACAGCATTTTTGTCAAAGGCACTAGAGAGTATGCCTGCAACTACTAAATCTTTCTCAGGTTCGCATTCAATTTGCAAGTTATACAACTGTAGCTAAAGAAAGAGACGTTCTGTTTGGAGGAAGGTGTTTGCCAGATCCCCACTGGCAATGGCAAAAAGTGATTTATGATCAGTTTTAGTTAACATGGCCTCTCAAACAGATTTTAAAAAGTCTTTACAACCATGGCCTAATGCCAAGGCCTTTTCTACAGGAATACACTCAATTTTAGCTTGTGGTGGTGCCCTGCAACTCAAATGCAAAGGCAAATGGGTACAAATATTGAACACATCCTCCTGATGAGACAAAGGGCTTTTTACCTTCAGAATCCACCAGATCCTCCCATGCTCCACCATTGCAAATCTGTGCCTTTTCCAGCTTGTTGTTTGTGCAGGGATGCTGATGACTTTTAATTCTTCAGTTCATCCTTCTGTGCAAGAGTTCCACATTTTCTTAACTCCTCTAAGAAAGGTCGATTTGCCTGTTCCTGGTTTTAGGGGCACAAATAAAAAGGCTTAAAAATATTCCTCACCCCGTGTTTATATGTGCACTTACATATACAGTTCACAATAAACAGGTGCCCCTCTTCCTTTTTGGGGTTGCTACACTCTGTTGCCAGTATGAAAAATTCTTTTTAATACTGTCATCACTGTCATGAGCACAGGCATCCCCTGGCACATACAAATTCCTCAAGGGATGAAACCACTGCAGTTCTTGCACCTTCTTTCAGGCACCAGATGTAGTTGGTCTGTGTTGCTCCCACAGCATGCACAAGTACTTAAACTTTGACCTCGGGCTTGAGCTACAGATGTCTTGACCACTTTTGCTTGGATCCTCCATCATTTCTGTTGCCTTCACAAACCCTCAGGCTGGGCTGAGGGCTGGGTTACTGACTTCCTTCACTGGCAGACTCGGATGGGGTTTCATCAAGACCGAACTCTGCGATCTCCTGCACTTGTTTCGCCCAGTCCAACTCAGCAGTTCTGCAGGCCCTGCAGTGTCTTAGTCTGAGTCTTAGTTCATGACCCCAGCCCTTAATGGGTGTCATGTTCTGGTACTACACTTCTCATGCAGTCAGTGCTCCAGTTGCTGTAACAGTTTCATAATTAACCTTCTTTGCATAAAATAATTGAATATTCAATACCAAACAGCCCCAAGCCAGGCACTGAAGATGTGGCCAGCTTTTCTGAATCCTGCCAGCCACAGCCCAACACCTCCACAGGGCTGCGTGTTACAGGACACAGCTCAGAGCCAAAGGGAAAAGAAGCTCCACAAGAAGCTCACCAACAGGAAACAATCTTGACTCTCTAGAAGCCGTGTGGCTTCTTATGGGAAAGACTGGGCTCAACCCCAGAAGCCCTGGTAATGTCAATCACAGGTTTTGAACTTCATCAGCCCGTGTAGCTTCTTTCCTCCCTCCTCTGAGCTTTGAGGCTACTTGAGACTTTTGCAGCAGCCTAGCCCCACTGACAATCAAGCAAGAAAGCTATACGAAGAGTCACACATCAGCCACCTCACAACTACTGGAAGCTTCATTTACAATGTCTGGATATTTCTCCTTTTACTAGCACCACCTTTTCCAGCTGCACATAAACCTTCTCTAGTTGTCCATACTTCTGGAGAACTTCAGCGAAGGTAGGATGGCCATTCTTCATACGAAAAATTCACCATTCTTTGAGGAGTTCAGAAAACCTACGACTTCCATTTAGCATAAAAGGATGAATTAAAGGAGAAAAGCCCCTACCAGCACCGCTGCACAAGCAGACGGTAGCCATTAGAAAAGCCAGACCACACCTCTGAGAGAAACGCAAGATCTTGAAAGCATGTTTTCATTAGCTCAGTCTTATAACCAGCTTAGAGAACCAAACTCTTTCCCAAGCACCCTTCTTCTAACCTATGTTGAATATGTAAAGCAAGGACACCAGACTTACAGCCAAGTGATTTTCCACTCCAGGCACATGGAACATGATGAAAGTAAATCTGTGGGTGTTTGTGCTTGATTTGGCAGAGAAAAAAAATGAGGGAGGGACTGCATTTGAGGGAGGGTATCAAAGATCAGAGCCAGATGCTCTTGCACAGAGCTCTGGATTTGCAGGAAATTAAGAAGGTAGAGAAGGTGAGGCAAAGGCTGTGTTTGAAGTGAGAGTCAAGGGGTTCTGATGCTTACAACCATCCAAGGTGCTTGGGGGGAAATACAGTGCATGCCAAAACCACACCACAGTGGCCCGGGGTGCTTTCATTATACAAAGCCTGGGAGAGCAGAGGCTGTAAACGTAGCTTCAAAAGGAGCTTCATCTTAAAGTCTTAGCTCTCAGGGCCTATTAAACATTTATGCTGACTACCACTCCTACTCTTTGCCTCAGAGAAAGCACCCGAAATAACCTTTGCTACAGAGCGAACTACTACAGCTCTACCGGCTGTGTAGGAGACTAGCGGGGAGCTGTGAGAAACAACCAGAAATGGTGTTGGAACAGCATGCTGATGTCTCTATTCAGTCAGCAGGGAAAGAAGCATGAAAATCTGGTCCGGAACCTGAGAGGGAAGACAGAAAACTGTGCGAGCAATAATGGATGGATTAGCCATGTAGAGATGGCTAAGAGTGAGGGAGGCCATTGGAGGCAAATATAGATATATATGAGTATCAGCAAATTTTGCTTTTACCTTACTTAAGGTTCACACTTCTGGGGGATTCTTCAGACCAGCCTCCAGTTTTGGATCTATGACTACCGCAGCTGTGAAAGAGACTGTAGAAGAAAAGGAAGAAGGCAGACCCCCGAAGAAATCAAAAGGAAGACAGAGGGACTCTAGGAGAAGACGGAAAGAAAGGATTAATTCCCCCAATTTGCTAATAATTCTTTGGCTGTACAAAGGAGTTTAGGATGAGACAGCCAGAAGTACTCAGAGCTTTCCCTCTAGGAAGCTGTTACTACTAATAGCAGATAATACACACAACATTCACTTATTCCCTCATAGTTCACTCTACAATCACCCAGTTACCCAGTTGGAGGACAACCCCAGCTGTATACTCCATAGGGGGTTGCGCTGACACACTAGCAGCTTCCAAGCAGGTGTTCAGAAAGTCCCTCAAAGTCATTTATTTCAATGGATGTACACATAATCTTTGCCTGCACATAGAAGCGCCTGCCCTACAGTCCCACAACCCACAGCTGATACCGACATTCACTTGTGGCCTTGCACAGATTGAGCAGACACTTCGTGCCCAGAGTTTATCAGCTCTTGCAGATTCAGCAGGACTTCCAGTCTCTGGAATTTATCAGTCCTCAGGAAACCTTCCCACTTCTCAGCACATGCTTTTCCTCTTTGGTCTGTTTTCTGGTAACTACTTCTCCACCCAAACCTATGGATACCTGCAGGACCAATTCAGTTTCACACATACAAGGCCTTTATGACAAGTTGATCTGGTGGCTTTTGGGGTTAATCACTCAGCCTGCATGTTGTAGGTACAAATGTAACATAAATGTGGCTCCTTCTTCTTAAAAAGCAGTCACAGCACCTCCTCCTGGAACCCCAAACCACTAACCTGGATTTGAGCTAGGAAAGACGAAGGTTTGGCGTTGACGTTTGAATACATTGATCGCACAAAGAGGGGACGGGCCTTCCCACACTTAACCTAAGTAAGAAACATCGATCAGCTGCTCTGGATTCATGTTAGGACAGTGTTTGCTTAGCCTCATCCTTTCTTACCGACGTTAATTTGGCTGCTTATCAGCACGGTTATTACACCCAGCACTGGGTTAACAAGCCTGTCTCCTGAAGGCTGACTCAAACACCAAGTGGAGGGTAGTTTTGAAGACTGTATTCTTAGAAACCATTTCGCAAAAGAGAAGGTCCTGTGTGTTACATCGATGGCCCTCCACCACCAATTCTCAATTCTGTAGTTTCTCTTCTTTCTTGCAGTCCACATCCCTGAAGCTGCTGGGGAGTTTATACAAGTCAATCTCAACCTTTATACCGCAACAATGAGCCTCACGACTTAATCCTAAATGACCAAATTGAATCAGGCCTTGGTGACAGCAAGAGGTCAGGCCAAGGAGAAGGGGCCTCTTACAGGTTGGACAAACGGCTCGATGAACTCAGGTGTCCGGGGAAGTTCCCCCCAAAAACCCCAAAGGGAGAGAGGGCCACCAGGCAAACAAGATCTGCATAAGGCTCGTGGGAGGCACACGAGTGGAGATAGCGGGTTATTTGAAGGGACTGTCACAGACGCACACTTAGGTCCGCTCTTGGCAGCGGGTATTTTTTCAGCACAGGCCCCATCTACTGTAGGACACACACACACCCCCACGCCAATGCCTTTATTTCCTTAAGCTACTAAGCCGCCAGCGGTGGCGACGCGGTCCCCTACGGGGGTGTCCCCTTGAGCACGGAGAGGCACCGCCGCCACCGAGCCGCCGCGGGAACTACAGCTCCCATCCAGCGCCGCCATCTTTGTGAAGGGCTGGCGGCGGCGGCCGCCATCTTTGTGCGGGGCTTCACCCGGGCGGGCGGTTCGCGCATGCGCAGGGCCGGTGCCGGCGGCGGCGACAATGGGGTGGGCGGCGGTGGCCCTGTGGGCTTTGGTGGTGGCGGTTGCTGTGTGGCGGACGGCGGCAGGTGAGGGGTCCGGGCGTGAGGGGGTTGCTGGGGGGAGGAGAGCGGGACGCGGTTTCGCGGCCGGCGGAGAGGGTCGGTGTCCCG
>VYZM01016819.1:226820-242981 GCA_013398915.1 Dromas ardeola
TCCCTTTCAGCCCGGGGACCGTGGCGGGGGGCCCGGGTTGATGTCCCTTCCCCGGCCCCCCCTCAGCTGGGTGGCCCCTCTCCTTGAACGTGGTGTGTTGTGGGACCCTAGTGCATTGCGGTGGCCAGCTGGACCAGAAGAAATCCTTTTCAGCGTCCCCCTCCCGCCCCCGGCTAGTTGCTCCGATAATGTAATGGCTTCATTCATCCCTTCGGCTTTTCCTTCCCGCCTGTTTTAGATGCCAAATGGAAAACAATAACGGAGCAAATTAAGAAAGCTGTGGAAGTCTATGAGCCATGTGTAAAGGAGAATTGCAGCTGCCACCAAAGGTGAGAGACTGGTTTCGCTTTTGGATGCGCAGGCCTCTGGCTGTGAGAGGGAATAGTTTTGCCAGCACCGATGGATGGGAATTAGCTATAGAATATTTGGGCTCACGTTTGCAGCCACCGTAGATCATGGTGCTTGCAAGAGGGAGGCTATTCATTATTAGGAGGTTATTCAATAGTATTTTCTTTTGGACACAAGAGGAAAAATTTTCACAATGAGAACAATCAGCCATTGGAATAATCTCTCCAGGGAAGTGGTGGATTCCCCATCCTTGAACACTTTTAAGATTCAGCTGGACAGCATGCTGGGCCATCTTGTCTAGACCGTGCTTTTGCTGAAAAAGGTTCAACCACACGATTCCTTGAGGCCCCTTCCAACCTGGTATTCTGTGATTAATGCCACTGTGTGAAACAGGTTGCCCTCCGTAGTTCCAAAAGAGAGTGTGTCCACCTGTTGTCCTCTCTGATTGAACAACATACCCTATGTCAACATTTCACGTATGACCACACAGTAAACCCATACACACTTGGTGATATTTCTGTGTTAACAATCCACTTCTGCCTTGCTCACAAGTTTTTCTCATGGGCTTTTAAAAGTGGAAGAAATCAAGTATGTGCAAAATATTTTAAAATAGCTATACTGAGAAAAGTTGTTACAGAACACAGATTAATTTGGTGTGATAGTGTGTTGTGTTTTGCTCACCCCCTGTGCTTGGACAGGGCTTCCAGTGGAAGAGGGGAGGGGAGAATTGAAGGAGTGCTCTTTCTAGAGAGTTTATCTCACTCACTGCTTGTGAAAACTGGAGTGGCAGCAGATATTTAACTACCTGATTTTCACATGACTTCACATTTCACATGAAGTATGATCCAAGAGGAGCTCATTGAGGAAGACACAAGTCCTGTTTATTTTTTTATAACTATGGAGCATTTTGCAAAATGCCAGTACTCTGCCTAATCTTCCTACAGTGATTTAGTGCAGAGAGCTAGAGACTTATATATGGATGCAAGACCACTGTAGGCGATACAAGTGTAGACGCAGCCAAACGAAACTTTCCTTCTGTTCCGACTGGTAGAGTATGATTTCAGCATGGAGAACATTACAGGTTTGTAGGTCATCACTGTTATGTGGGTAGGGACTGTAGGACTAGGGTTTTCTGATCTCTTTAAGCAATGTTTTTATTTAAAGAGGAAGAGGGAATACAGGGAAGAGTCAAAATGTCATTTTGTCCTTAGGATTTGGGTTCCAAGTGCAGAAACACAGATGCCCAACTTTAGGCCTCCCATTTAAAAAATACCAGATGTGCTCATTCATTTTGGGGGTGAGATGCATGCTGTATCAGCTTTTAATATCAGTTGAGTCATATTGAGCAACTGTTTGTACGCTCCAGAGTTTTTGATCTTCATTACTCTTGAAATACTGATGAGGAAAAGTCTCTTCTAGTTTAGCCTTCCAGTCTTTTTCCTCAGTTACAATTCAGATACAGCCTAAAGACATCTCCTGATCTTTAAACATACACTCCACCATCTCCTGACCACCTTTGGGAAGAACACCTTCCCAAGCAGTTACAACCTCCAAACCTGCTTCTGAACACCATAGGCAGTAGTAACATGAGGTTACAGTTACTCTGGTTCTCCAAACCTAGTTTTCACTACAGCAGTAGTTCATTTAAGGGTTGTTAAGGAGCACTGCTGTAGTGATGGGCATTACAAAACAATCTAGGAAGATAA
This sequence comes from Dromas ardeola, assembly GCA_013398915.1. Lineage (NCBI taxonomy): Eukaryota > Metazoa > Chordata > Aves > Charadriiformes > Dromadidae > Dromas > Dromas ardeola. Next base: position 228,875 of record VYZM01016819.1, read on the forward strand.
TACAATATGTATGCTATGTGACACTTAAGAAACTCAGGTCATTTTAATAGCTGATTTGGAAGTATGTAGATATGCCGCAGAACGTTGAAAGCTAGTACTTTTCCCCATATAACATATTCTACTTGTGTCTAGTCTTCTGTGACTCAGTGGCCAAGGACTGAAAGTCCCAACTTGTTCGTTACTACCTTTCAGTTGTCATTTAGGTTGCAATGACATGGATGTGCCATAAAACTGCAACTTTCTTCTTGTTCTCAAGCTTGCTACATTTGCATACCTGACAGACTGCTTATCCTGTGGTCAGCCTGTCATCTCAGTGGCAACTCTTTATGTAGTTTAACTGTTTTCCACTGGATTACAAAATAGCAGAATCTTAGAGGTTGGGGGGGACCTCTTGAGGTCATTAAGTCCAACACCTCTGCTCAAGCGGGGTTGCCAGGACTGCTTTTGAGTATCTCAAAGAATAGAGATTCCACGGCCTCTCTGGGCAACCTGTGCCAGCATTTGACCACCCTCACAGTGGGATCACCCCTACAGTGTTGTATTAACGAAGGCATTGATGCAGTGTCTAGCAAAAAGTGGGGAGGACGTCTCCATGGCTGTTACAGTCTGATAGTGTTCGTTAACTGCTCCAAGCAGTTAGATCTGAGGACCTTTAGACTAAATTCATATAAACTGCATCCTCCTTCTGCATTTTCTTATATATACGAGATTTATGTTTTCATACTGCATTCCTGGAGCTCACTTGTGATGTGCAGATGTCACAGAACACATGCTACATAGGCCTTTTCTCCTGGGCTGGCTTTCACTGCACACAGGATTATTTGGTGATGCTGCTCCTTGCGACTAGACTCTTGCCTTCTTTTTTAATGTCTAAATAGCATGACATTGTGTGAGCAATTTGGTCTTGGTGTGTCCCATCATTCATGGAAGGCCAGAGCACAAGCTTCGCAACTCAGAGGTGAAGTGAGCTGAAGGCTTTTACCCATAACCTGCCAGGGTATGCAGGGTGCTTTCTGGGAGAATAACTAGTGTTGTCCATGTTGATTTAGCCTCAGAGCCCTGGGCTGGGCTTTCTGTTCAGGCAAACAGCACGTAGATAGCCAAAGAGTGAAGCTTGGACCTTTGAATCTCTGAGTAACAGCTCTTCCAAGTGACTTAAATTTTCTGTTATGCCACAAGTAGCAGAGCTCCTGGAAGCTACACGGAGCTTGTTTTAGCTAGAAGCCTGTTCTGTATACTTCAGTAATTTAATGCACAGTATCCTCCCTGTTGTACATAATAATAGCTGATTGTTTTGTTTCAGTGTCTGGAAGCAGGACCTGGCTCCTTTTCGAGGTGGCATTTCCAAGGAGATTATATCAGATGTGGTGAGCCGGAAGCTTGGGACACACTACCAAATCATTAAGAATAAATTGTACCGCGAGCAGGACTGCTTGTTTCCTGCAAGGTAAGAGCTGTGCAGAAGATTTCGTCTCCCTAGCTGGGACACAGGAGTACTTCCAAATCTGCCAAGTTGAAAGTCACTGAGCACAATGATATTTCAGAAGTCTGAATTCCTTATCAGAGCAGGAGCCTAGAAAATTATGTATGATGCTTCAGTGTAGCAAGGGGTAAGTGTCATTGTTGCACTTGAGTGTACAAAGGGTTGATTGGTAGTGGAATCCCAGAGAAAGCTGCCCATCAGACCAGATACAACAGATCTGTTGCTTCATTGATGCCTGTACTGAGTTGTGGCTTAGAGGCTGCTATAGGAAGTTTCCAGCGTGCATCATGGTATGGCTCAGGCTCGCCATCTCTTCTGCTCCTGTGCAGAGAGAAAGGCCTTGCAAGAGACTGCAGGATTCTGCCTTCTCCTTATAACTCTTTGCTGTATGTCGTTTGTCCACAGATGCAGTGGAGTTGAGCACTTCCTTCTGGGGATCATCAACCGCCTCCCTGACATGGAAATGGTGATCAATGTGCGAGACTACCCTCAGGTCCCCAAGTGGATGAAACCCATTATCCCAGTCTTCTCCTTCAGTAAGGTGTGCACACCTTTAAAAGCTGAGCATTTCTGAGACATGCATGTCTTCCTTTCTCTTGGGAATGTGGTTTTCAGGATGGTTCCCCACAGTTTTTCTGTGTGTTAATATTGCTTGCTCTTCTTCGCTCTTTATGTTTCCTTTCGCTTCCAATTTTCTGGCAGTCAGACTTGCAGATTTATTCGACAGAACAGTTTTTCCCCATATTAGCTCCTCTTCCAGGTCAAAAAAATGTATCTCTGCCACAGTGGAATGATGCACAGCTGGGTGGGATATGTGCCAGCATTGCTGTCATTTGCTACAACGCCTCTGTTAAAATTGTAGTTGTAGTTTATCAGCATTGTTAAGGATTTTTGATCATGAGTCGGTTGTCATAAAGTTAAATCTCATTTAATATGAAAATTTTAGTCCTCTTTTTTGGTACCACAGATAAGCGTCTCTTATCTTCTATAATATTGCTGTCTCCTGTGAACCCGTTTCCCTTGGATTCCTTTTCCATCTGCAGACATGCACACACAGACGCATACGCGCATAGAGAAATTCTCTGTCTGCTTCTGTTCCCAGATTCAAGAGCCCTCCTGTGTGTTTTCCTACCTCTCCCATTGTTAAACCTGACTGTAGCGTAGTGTCTCATCCTTTCCAACAAAATATTGTTACACCTGAAGCTTCTGCCAATCTTGCTTTGCCTTAGCATATACCCAATATGCCCAAATCCTGCACGCTTGCTACCTAACTCTGATCATGATCCTGTCCTTGGCTGAAGCCCAGCAGACAGTAAGATGCAAAAAGAAGCAATAAACCGTTCGCTCTTGCTAGTTCAGGCCCCGTTCTGTTTTTGCTCACTCGTAGCATCTTATTCTGAACCCACGGCTTCAGCTCGTGCAGTTTGAACCATAATATGATCCATAACTATTGTCTCGTCCCCAGCCATCCTAAAGCTTTCTTTAGAATTTCAGTACAGCATTGCAAGCACTGTCATTCAATAACCATGTTCACTGCCAGATGCAGTAGTAAAGCTAGCTGTCCTACCTCTTGACCATTGCACAGCTTTAGTTCTGGCCAGCAGAACCCTAATTGATGCAGAGAAGGTTGCAGGAGTTTAATCTTTGCAGCTGTATTCATCATCCTGTGCCTGGGTGCCTCGCAGATCCCACAAGGAACTGAGTTCTCTGGTCACCGTTGTCCAATATCTCAACTGTAACCTCAGTCCTATCCTTAAGTGAAACCCAGTGACCCAGGCACAGCTCACAGTTAACCAGCCAGTGTTGGGAGGGCTCTGGGATGCTGGTCCAGGGTGCTTTCTAAGGCTGAAAGCATAAGGGATTGCGGGATTGTCCTATTCTGCATATCAGGAGGCCGACCCTGGGGTGGTGGTGGAGCTGTCATGGTTTGTTTTCAATGCCTGTTTATAGCAAGACTGAGAAGGAGCAGATCACAGAAGCACACAGTCATTTAAGTTGGAAGGGACCTCAGGAGGTCTCCCAGTCTAGCATCTCACTCAGAGCAGGACCAACTGGATCAGGGTGCTCCAGGCTGTGTCCTCTGCAGTTCTGAGCATCCCCGAGGACAGGGTGTCCACAGCCAGCATTTGACCTCCCTCAGAACGAAAACATGTTTCCCAATATCTAATTGGAATTTCCCTTCTTAAAACCAAAGCCTGTTGCCTCTCGTTCTGTCTCTGCACTTGAAAAGAGTCTGCCACCATCTTCTCTGAACTCTCCCATTAGGTGGTAGGAGACAGCATTTAGATTCCCCCAAGCCTCTTCTTCCCATGCATGAAGAAACCCATTCCGCAGTCCCTGTTTATATGTCATGTGCACCATCCTCCTAACTACCTTGGTGGCCTTGGACTCTCCAGTATCTCCAGGCGACAGATGGATAATTGTATAGGAAGTTTATTACTAGTGCAAGGAAGTGGCCTACAGTCTGGTTTAATGAAAGGATTTAGTCTTACTTAAATGCTGGTTTTCCCTCTGATTAAATGGAGGTTTAAGCATACAAATAGGAGTGAGGAACTGAAATTCTTACATGCCCTAGGTATTTGTTACAGTGAATTGCTAAGTGATCTGTAGGAAGGCTGGGATGAACTGAAGTGTTGGAAGCCTAAATATCAAAGTGTCTATAAGTGCCTCTGTCTCTGAGGAGATAATAATGCCTCTTAACTTATGATCAGTAGAAAACATTTGTTTGACATAGGCACAAGTCTTTAGAAAGGTGACTGGAGCTCAGGTCTTCCACTATTTACTAATCAGCTATATCATGGATCTCTTTTTTTGTTATTTTCCAACATGAAAGTCCTGTGTTGTCATGCAGCAAGACATAGCATTTTTTAAATCACAGAAACATTTCAATATTGGGTTGTCTTCATATGAACCCCAGCAACACTGTGGTGACCGCAGAGCTCTCGTGGCTGCTTCTCTCTGTAACGGAGAAAGCTGGTGGAACCAGCTGGAAGAGACACAGCATGGAAGAGACATTGATTACTGGCGGGCTGTGTCAGTAAACTGAAGTAGATACTACTCTTATTCTAACATTACTCTCCTTTTTCTTAAGACACCTGAATACAATGATATCATGTATCCTGCCTGGACGTTTTGGGAAGGAGGACCAGCTGTTTGGCCAATTTACCCAACAGGTTTAGGGCGCTGGGACCTCATGAGAGAGGACCTCAGAAGGTATGTTTTGGAAATGGATATGTAGAGGGGGAGGTTTAATGGAAGACATACTCACAGTAAAAGCCATCTAGCACTGAACAGCATTAGGGCAACGTTGAAGTCTAAGACTATAGGTCTGTTGGCCTGTGCTCTGTCCTGGTACCTCTCATTAACTACACAGCCTAACTGCTGTATAAGAATTCTCCATGGAAACCTTAGATGACGTAACTAGAAGTTATAATTAGCTTCTCTGTTCCCAGCATTTTAGTAAGGAATGCAGAGGACAAAGTATACACATTCTTCATGCTGTCAGGGCCAGATAACTATCATTTTTGCTGGGATAGGGTTTGTCAATAAAGCAGCAGTTATCTTTTGCCTGCAGAAATCTCCCTTGACACATGGAAATATTTTCCTTTGTTTCCAACTACTTCTCTAAGAGCTGCGGTTTTTTCACTGCAGGGATGATCCAGGATGTTTGTATAAGCTTCTGCAAGGGTAAAGAAAAGCCTTCTTTAGATCTGCTTTTACTTGGGTGTTGAGCAATAGAGAAACCTGGAATTGTTCCCAAGAATCGAGAGTCGTTACTGGGTTGAGAGTAAGGCAGAAGACATTTCTGACTGGTAGTCTTTCTTTTGGCAGGATCTTTGACTATTAGCAGAATATGGGGCTGTTTCCCATGGAAAGTGACAAAGTATGCAACAGTGAGTGAACATAGAAACATAACAAGAAAGAAAATACCTTGATGTCAATCACTTGTCATCAGAATGCAAGGTTGAATGTTTCCCACTTCAAAAGCTGAAGATCTATGGGACCGATCATAGCAGAAGCCTGATGTGATATAATATAATCACGGTCCAAAGCATTCACTTATCCTTGCTTTCCCAGTGAACCCCACTTGTGTCACTGGGTTACAAGCAGATGCAAAGCTCGACCTGCGCAGATCAGTTTAGGGATCAGGACCTACATGTCAAGCCAGGTGCAACAAAAAAGTACAACAAAGGGTTCCCCAGAGGGAGGGAGGCAGGTCACTGCACTGACAGAAATAAAACATATGGACAGCTATTTTGAAGGACTCGCTTAGATTTAAAACGAAAGTTATTTGGGAAAACAGTGAACCCCTGTGCTTTAAATGCAAAACACCGGGCAGGCTTTTTTGCTGCTGTTGTCTGGGTTGTTTGTTAGGTTTTTCTTTTTTTTTTTTTTTTAATGGGAAATGACAGTGATTAAAACTCTCTAGTTATTTTGCACTATCCATATTCAGTGAAGTATAGAAAAATAAAGCAACAGTGCAAAAACTGGATTCAAATTTTATGTAAATTTTAATACCCTTAAAGGTTTGGCGAGGGAGTTGTGTGTAATTCATTGTTTTGACTGAAAGGTATTCTGAAAAGTAGCCTATATCATGTTGCCTTAAACACAATATTCACAGGAAAACCTGTTTCATTGGACCTGGCTGAGAGGTTTTTTCTGCTATAATGAAAAAAGTGATTTCCATCAAAAATGAAGAATAATAAAAAGAGATCATGCTGTGAAAACTGAGAGCGCTATTTCATGGTTTTATTAAATCATTTATTGCCATGTATAAACAATATTTTCAGATCTGCAGAAAAATGGCCATGGATGAAAAAAATCTCTAAAGGATATTTCCGAGGATCCAGGTGAGCATATTTTCCTATAGTAGGAGACTCTACCAACATATGCCGTGACAGCTGTCTGCATGCAGAAGTTTCTGCACCACCAAGACCTAAACAAGTGTAACCCAGAAGGTATTTTTTAAAAGGAAGGAAAGCGAGACATTTTGTACAGCAACATTTCACCATTAGTGATTCTCCATAAGAATTGCCATTTGCAACTAGTTTGTTATAATAAGGCTAATATTGGAAACATGAGTTGTGATGGATTTGCTATGTTATTTCTTAATGAGTAAAACTGTCACACTCGGAACCAGCTTGTTTTGGTCTGTGAAGGGAACTGCAGGTGCTTGATACAAATTTAAAGATTTTTATATTGATGTGCATGCTTCTTGCCAGTGTGAGTACTTTATTCGCTATGCAAGTGCTCGACAGCGAATCAACAAGTATTCTTGGAGTAAGTTTCCTGATTGGGTGGGGGATAAGAGAGTAGATTATTTTTGCCCTCTCTCCAGTGACAGTTTGAAAACGGTGTTAGCCCCTACTCTTTTTCGTTCCTCCAACACTTCATTCCGTCTCCGTCCCCAGTAGGGGTGGATATAATATCTTTCTAGGTAGGCTCAGGAGATGATGGAGGAGTGAGTCTCAGGGATGTTGTAACCTTGTTTATCAGTAGTGTTTTAAATTAGTGTCAGAGGCATCAAGTGCTGAAGATGCTTAGCATCTCTTGGCTCTCTCTGACTTAAAAGAGAGTTAAAGTATTTGGCACCCATCAGGGTAAGGCCTGAAGGAAACAACATCTCCGCTGATTTGTCCTGGGAATTGCTTAAATATTTAGTAAGTGAAATAAAGAAAAAAAGGGCCTCAAATCATTTTGGTACACATTAACATTCTCTTCTGCTAATACACCCTTGGACAGAAATACATTGCATGGTAGGCACTTAATAATGTTTTTGGGGCACATAAGGAGGTCAGCCTCATAAAGAGGCAGGGTCCTGAGTCCTGTAGTTTGTTAGCTGTGTTGGGTGAGGTGGATTGGCAATGACTGATACCATTTCTTTTGCAGAACGAGCCCTGAGAGAGATCCCCTCATTCTGCTGTCCCGAGAAAACCCAGAACTTGTTGATGCCGAGTACACTAAAAACCAGGCTTGGAAATCTGAGAAGGTGGGTGGGTGTTGTCTTGTCTCCCGAGTGTGAAGGCCAGAAAGGGTAGCATTGCAAGATGGCTTTGATGATTGAGAAGCGTCTTGTTGGGGAGTTGTGGGTGATCCTCTAGAGTGGGGAAGGCTTGTAGTTCCCTTGGTGGCTGCATCTGACAGATGAAAGGAAGGAGTCTCTACAGCCTGGCAGGCCAAACATTTTTCTTCTATTTACACTTTTTTTTCAAGGAAACCAGCACACGTAAGAAAATGAACCTATGCCAATCGCCTCCTCTTCCATTACTACAAAAGTAGCCAACTCTTCTCCTTCTAGCCCTGAGCTGCCTGTGTCTCGTTGTCAGTCTTTTTGAACCTTTTTCTGTCATCTTCAGTGCTTGGTCTTGTTCTTGGTAACTTTCTGATAACTGTTGCCGATAACTTTTGAGTTCCATACTGAGTCCACAGTCCAGCTCTCTCCATACAGTCTTGGCTAATCCAGTTACACTTGGCTTCACATAGTCCATTGTCCCAAGCTGTTTTCCACTCTGTAGCTGCCAACTAAACATTATCATTTAATGTGTTTGTGCTGGCATTTGCTTACAGGCAGTGTGTGATTTACTGAACTTTTTTTCTTATTTGAAGGGCTGGGAGTTCTTCATAATACTCCTAAAAGCCCACCAGAGAAGGTTTTCTCAGAAGTGGGAATGGAGGGTTTTGAGACTTCAGCTTTGTTTCTAACTGAGAAGGAAAACAAATATGAAACTGCTATATAAAACTTCTTGATTTTTTTTTTTTTTTTTTAATTCTCTTTATTTTAAGGACACCTTAGGGAAGCCTCCTGCAAAGGAAATTCCACTGGTTGATCACTGCAAATACAAGTAAGAGTTTTGATTAGTAAAGCTGTTCAAGGGCTGTGGGTTATTTCTTTCCTTGCATGGTGCAAGGTCTCATTTTATTTTAAGACCTGATTCCAGCAACCAGCACCATGCAGACAGGAAAGCCTGAGAATAGACATAAGGCGGTTGAAAATTTGGGAGCTTAGCATGGCCTCTTTCAGTGTCAGCTTTCCCCTGTCACATCAGGAGAAATGGTGTTTTGGGGAAAGTAAAGGTCTTAGATCACTAATAAACATATAGATTGAAATCTTATTTTAATTTTCTTAATCAAAAAGGCTTTCTATCATTTTTTCTTTATATTCCTGTACCAAGCTGTGTGTTCAAAATTATTTTTTCGGTGCTACGGTGATAGCATTACTGTCTTCAAAGACATACGGAACTAAGGAATCATGTCTTCATATACATACTGGGTCAAGTGTTGCCATTGGATGTGTATAGTAAAAGACAGAATCTGAAATATGATTGAGCAGATATAGTATTGATTCATAATTTGTATGTTGTTTGGGAGAATGTGGCTTTGATTTACAAAAGATTTTATTTTTTAACTACTTCAGGGAGGGTTTTTTCTGTGTAATATTCTTCCGGGTTTCTGTGTGGGGGGGGAAAAAAAAAACAAACAACAACAACAACAAAACACTCTTTGTGCGTATGCACTTGTATGTCCGATGTTTTGCTTTTTGTTTTGCTTTAAAATTACCTAGTTGTGATTCTACCAGCTAGAATCTACTGATACTCTGTCATTTGGCTGGATCAATGTTTTTCTGCAAATGTGATTGACTTGTCTCATTTTATGTTTCACTAAACTGTTGCTCAGATTTCTCCCTTCTGTTACACATAGACTTCCCAACTCCTGATGCCTCCTAAGCCCCTCGTAGAGTATGTGCTCTCAGCATCACACGCTTTTGTCGTAGCCCAGGGTCTGGGAGGGTCAACATGAACTTCTTGCTGCTTCCTTTAGTGTAGGTGCTATGGCAGGCTGCCTCAGAGCAGCCCTCAGTGACTTGGCTGAGGTCACGGATGGTGGGAGCTGTCTCTGGAGCTGGACGGAGGCATTTGCTCACTTCCAGACCACTGTTTTTGCTACATCTCTGCATGTATTTGTTCAGTTCCTGATATGACGAGCTCCTCATCCTGGCCTTGAGCTCCTAGGTAATATAAAGAATGCAAAATAATTTCAGATTTACTCCTTGTCACTTACTGCTGAACTAAATTTAGCTATAATTCCCATTTCAGCCCAAATACAGATAATATATAATCCCCATCTCACCCAGAATAACTTCATTAGGAAGAACTTCCTTCCCCCAGCCCAAAATGTTTGACTTCAAAGATTAGTTATATGTACTGAGGGGTTTTGCCCACAGGAAAAACAGCTTTCCATATAATGGGAGAAATGTGGGTTTAAAAAGCAAGCAAGCAAAGAAATATCCCTCTGAGATACAGTTTGCTAAGAGAAATCCTCCCCCAGTCAAGTCCGCTTTACTAACTTGGCAGAAAATAGTGAAAACAAAATTGTGAGTTCTTTGTTATCTGCGAAGTCCATCTGTTGTGTGCTAGCCTGTTTAACCTCCTAGAGTTGCATTCCCAAGTTAATGTGGAACAATTAGATTCAGATTAAAGCAGAATCCCAGAGGAAAAAAAAAACAAACCAAAACCCCAACTGAATGTGGGGCAGAATAGATGTGGCAAAGCAGAACAATGAACAGAAAAGCTCACTGCAAGACAACAGAGAATTGGGAAAAAGCTCCCTGTGGTAACAGAGTCTCTGAAGTGAAGAGTCACAGGATCAGCCTCCACGTTGTGACCTTCCATGCCTTGTTGGCCGTTGTCTGTGAAGCCTCTCTTGGTTTGTCACGGACAGGTGTCTTTAGCAGAGGTAACGCAGCACGCCTTGATTTTCAACCTCAGTTTTGACAGGCATCAGAAACTCGCCGAGCACACCCTTAACTTAACTCACCTTTCCTGTGAGGAGCTTCAAATAAATGTCTTCCCCTTGTTTCAGCGACAGGTGCTTGGCTCAGTGTGAGGGAGACATGTCGTCCCGTCCCCCCCCCCCGCAGCCGCTACCTGGGAGGGGAGGCTGGCTGCTACTCGGAGCCCATTTTCTTGGTGTGTTTCTTCACAAAATGCCAGGTGTAATCAGATCCCTCTCTTTGCTTCTCCTTTCAAAGGTATCTGTTTAATTTCCGGGGAGTGGCTGCCAGTTTCCGGTTGAAACACCTTTTCTTATGCGGTTCACTCGTCTTTCATGTTGGAGAAGAGTGGCTGGAGTTCTTCTACCCCCAGCTGAAGCCGTGGGTCCACTACATCCCAGTCCCATCAGACCTCTCTAATATCAGGTGTGAGACCTCAAGCGTGCTCAGTGGAGCATTGCATGCCATGGAAAACACTGCTGTAGTTGGAAAGGCAGTTTGGTTTGTGTTATGTTAGGAAGGGCCTCTACTCCTTGGCATCAGATAAAGGCTTGGGGAGGTCATGTTCTTTTCTCTTTATTACTGCCCCCAAGGAATCCTTTGCTCTTGTTACTTAGAGAGTACAGTTTCACCAGGGTATGGAGGTCTGTCACCCTCACCGAAAGCAGCAGGCACTAGGCACTTAAATTTGCAGCACAGATGAGGGGAAGAGGAACGTATTGCTGGGCCAAAAGTGTGTTAGCCCCTCGATTTCAGCATGCTGTCCAGAACTGATACAGAATAACTGAGAATAGCAGGTTTCTTCTGTGCTCTGAAATGATGAGCACCTGTCTCTCGCTCAGTTGTAGATCCTTAATCTCATCCTCCGAAATAGTTTTGCTAAGGGACAGTGTTCTCCATTGCGTTAGCTGTTTCATAGCATTTTTTTTTTCTTTTTAGGGAGCTGTTGCAATTTGTAAAGGAAAACGATGCCATAGCACAAGAAATTTCAGAGAGGTAAGCTGTGTGTCCTTTCTGGCTGTCAGGCACTCTTCTTCCAAAGCATTTTCTTACGCAGCTTTTGAAGGGGTTACCTATCAAAGACAACCTAGTGTTGATAGGATGTGGTATAACTGATCTTCTGCAGTAACAGCAGGAGGGTTAGGGAAGTTGTACCAAGCTGGGGGAACCAGAGAACAAGATTATATGCTCAGGTCTCTGGTTCAGATGTGACCCGTGTCAGGAACCCCACTGAAAGCTGTCAGAAGTTGGGAGCTTTCGTCTCAGTATGAGGTGAGTTGGCCCCTGGGAACTGCGTCTGCGTTACAAGCGTTACGTATCCAGGCTGGCAGTGAGTGGCTTCTGAAGCAAGCACGCGTTGGTGCTGCTCAGGCTGTGTCTGATATGTGAAATCTGATGTTTATTATCCCAGATAACAAATACCATCTTGAGGATAACAAAAGCACTGCAACTGTCAGAGCTGTGAGCGTGAGTGAAAATTGTGAAATTAAAATAGACAGTACGGAGCAGCGCGTGTTGTTTCTCATTTGAAACAGAAGAGTGAAAGTTGATATACATGTAAAACAAAACCAAAGACTCTGCAGGAACTGGAAATTGGTTCTGACTGTGCCTTGTGTGTCTCTAGGGGACGCCAATTCATCACCGAGCACTTGCAGATGGAGGATGTCTCTTGCTACTGGGAGCATCTGCTGTCTGAATATTCCCAAGCCTTGACTTACAAAGTGAAAAGGAGGAAGAGCTACAGCGAGATCACTTCGGAATGGCTGAAAACAGAACTGTAGAGACTTCTCTGTTTTTCTCTTCAGCTCAAACTGATCTCGGTGGAGACCTGAAGATCAGTGTATCTTCTTTCTTGTTCTCTCAGACTTCTTATCCTTTACGCCAGAACTCCAGAGAACAGCAATAGGCTGACTTTGAAATAGTTCCCATACAGCGGGAACCGGTTATACTGTCGCCGTAAGAACGTTAAGTAGGATGTTGGATTATGGCTATTTAATGGGGTGGTTATGCTCGTGTCTGGAAGAGGGTTGTTAGCATTTGGGACTTAGTTACTACCTGTCTCAGAATGATCCTAAATCCCGTGCGGTCTTCCTGTTAATGTTACTGGACTTTTTACCAAGTCCTCCGTACTCGTGGGCAAGGGGCACAGACCATCAGCTACACTCAGCTGGGAGATACGTGCCCCCTTTTTTTGGCAAATGGTCAATGGTTTCTCACCTGCGTGACAGCACTTGGGATATTAGGTGTTCCCTGACAGAAGCAGGTACTGGAATTTGGGGTAACCTTTTTAGATAGCTTAGAGCTTAGTTTTCTGATGTTTATGTCAGGTTTTTTTAAAGAGGTTGATGGTAAGGCTTTGATGTACCCCTGAAAGGACAAATGGTCGATCATTGCACAGTTAAACTACCTACCTCATAGGGGAGTGGCCAGTGGTGATGATGATGTTGCCACGGTGCTAAGCCAGAGTAGCAGACACTCAAGCAGTTGGCAACCGAGATAAAGACGGTTCATCCGCGGGCAGATGAGCTGGGTGCCCGCACGGCCACGCAGAACTGAGCCCCTGTTAACAGGCTGTCCCCGGTCGGCTGGCCAGGCACCCTGAACAACCCAGAGAAAGTATACGCAGAGGTAGAGTCAGCTCTTCTTTTTTTCCAGATGTTCACAAATTCTCTGCTGTGATCCCCTTCTGTAATCCTTCTAGGGCTGTTTTTTGGGTTTGGTTTTTTTTTTTTTTTTGAGGCTGGTAACACATCTGCTCACTTCAGTATTTGCTTTTCTTTCCCACCGCTGTTAACACTCCTTTTCTCATCTCTTTCGCTCTTGTTGAGGGACCGTCTCCAGCCGCACAGTGGCAGCTACTCCTCACCTTGCTCGTCTCGAGTTCAGTCACGGGTTGCTTGCGCTCGCTGTATTTGTGCCCACTACAGGCTGCTCAGCCCAGAGGGAGCGCGATTTCCAAAATGCGCCGTGTGCCCCGAGTTGACAGGAGGCCTGCTAGGCCTTCCCAGGCATCCAGGCAGGCGCTCGGAAGAGCGCGGGATCCCAGGGGAGCCGCTGCCTCCCAGGGGAGCCCCCTTGGTGGTGAAGCGGCCTCAAGGCGGAGGAAGCAGCACGTCAGTGGCAGAGAACGATACCAACAGCTCCCGGTCTCCTCTGCAGTCAGTTTGGATCGGATTTGGAAATTTTCTTCCTCAGAAGCAAACACTACAAGGAGCAATAATGCTAAGTTGTGCGTGCAGGCGGAGGCCTGGTGACACTGCCAAGCCCCAGCCACAGGGAGGTGACAGCCAGACCTACTCCTCAAGCGCCGGCTGCTGGAGCAGCGCCCTGGTTCGGTGCCTGGGTTATCCCGGCCTGGCTGGGAAACCAAGCGGGGTGTTAAAATAGGCTGGTTTCTGGGGAAGAGGGCTGTGCACGAGCAGAAGGGGTTTTCTGATTTTTGGTATTTTTGGTCAGCGGGGAGGCAGCGCTCTCTGAGAAACCGAAGCAGCCACGTATAGTATTTTTAAACCGTTTTTAATGAAGTGCTTTTGGAATAAAGCAAATGAAAACAAAGTTTTGTCGCGTGCCTCATCTGTAATAAATAAAACAGGGGGAGAGCCCCCCGTTTTTGGTCTGTCACAGAGGTATTTTGGGTGTCTCCATTCCACGGGGGGGCGGCGGTGCCTGGAACCTTCCTCTGGGCAACGTCTTGCGTGAACGGCGGACCTTTTCCCTCCGAGCCCTTTTCCCCGCCCTCCGGCGCTGCTCCCGGCGGCGAGGACGAGTCCCCGCCCGCCCCCACCTGCGGGAAGGGCGCTGCCGGGGGGGCACCGCGGCCCGTCCCTGCCGTGCCCCGCCGGGGGGGCAGGTGG
>VYZM01016819.1:243388-280758 GCA_013398915.1 Dromas ardeola
GCGGGCGGCGAGGCGGCCCCGGGCCTCGCACAAGGCCCGGACGGGCAGAGGAAGGCGGCTTTTGGGGCCCGCAGTTTGTGGTGGCGCCGGGAGCCCTCGGGAGACGCGTAACCCGGTGGTGGGGGCTGGTTTTAATACCGTTTAGGGCAAAATTAAGGCCCAGGTGTTCGCTGCACGTGTGTAAATGTCGTGCCGGCTGCTGCCGGAGTCACCTGTGCCCCCTCACCCAGGTTCTGCAGGGTTAACTGAGAAGAAGTTGTCCTCAGTCGGAGAAAAAGCTGGTAACGACATTTACTGTTCCGTTAGGTGGCCAATTAACACATATTGGAAAGTCTCTTGGCTTTTAAATTTTAGTAGGTTGGCAAGAGGCGTCACTCCGTAGTGTCAGACCGGTGTTGTCCTCTTACCTTATTCATGTGAGTTATTTTAAGACCATTTAAAATTCTTTTAGCTTATCTCTTGCACCTCACAACAAAGAACATTTGTGACATTTTATGAGTGCATTTGAACTTTTAGGGGGTTGCTATTCAATTAAAATGTTGATTACCTGGATTATTAGGGAAAAAAAAACCCAACCAAACACTTTAAAAATCTGCCTAATTTTATATAATTCACTATTTAGAGCGGCATGCAAAGTACATGTGCCCGGCTACACTCTGTCCTCCTGCTGACTCTCGTGTGTATCTTCACTCAGGCTAAACCCCTTACACCACAGGCACTGGAGGAGAGAGTTTGTTTTCTCTCACGGTATTAACTGGAAGATTCTTAATTTTCATGAAGCTTCCGTTTATCACGTCTTCTTAAAAGCTGCTGGTTGCCAGACTTGTAAGCGCCAGTGCCAACCTGCAGAGCTTGGTGGTCTCTTAAGGTTATTATTTACTTTTTACGGTTATTATTTATTAATGGTTATTATTTATTAATACTGGTGAACTCAGTAACAAAGAAGTAGTTTCTGGTTCGTCCCCCCTTTCTTTTCCTCTGCTGCTCCTCTGTGCTGTCCTCAGAGGGCTCTCCCCATCCCCCCCGCGAGTGTTCCAGCACCAGGATTAGTAAAGACGGGTTGACGTTACGAACTGCAATCAATTCTTGCTTTTCCTGTTGGCGGCTGGGACGAACGCGAGCGGCTGTTCCTCTGGAGACAACCAGCGTGATCCCTAAGGGTTGGGATGTCATTCCCGAGTGACCCTTCGGGAATACCCCGGGTGGGTGGTGCTGGCGATGGGGAGCGGGGCTGTGAGATCTGTAACCCCTTTTCTCTCTCCCCCCAGCAATCTGCCCATCGGGCCGGTCTCAGGAGTTTCATCCGCTACGGCTGGCGCTGGAGCTGGAGAGTCGCTGCTTTTGTGACAATATTCAAGTAAGCGTTTCCCTGGGGATTGGTGGGAGAAGCTCTGGCTGACACTGAAGCACGAGGGGCAAGGAGCCCTTCCTGCCACCAGTGTGCTCCTTGAGGGACTGCTGGCAACCAATTGAGGCTCAGGGGGTTGTGTTAGCAGTGATAAGGCGTGACCGTGAAGAGGATTTAACCTTTAATTATCCCAGATTTCAGGTGATCTAATGAACCAACGCAAAAACTAAACCGAGAAAGCCCTGTTCCTTACGTCTAATCCGTGCTGTTATTGACATGAATACTGTTCTTCCCTGTACTTGACAGCTTCTTTCTGCTTTTGCCTCTTCTCTTTTTTCTTCCTCCCCCCCCAATTTTTCTCTCTGGAAGAGTGTTACAGTGTGTTGGCTGTTTCTGGAAGAGCTTTCTATCCCACCTTAATTTTTCTCCTTTTTGTTATGCCTCATTACTCCTAGTTTGTACACGCTAGCGTTACTCACAGTTCTTTGTCCTCAAATGCTTGCAGACGGTCATCTTGTTATGAACGTCATACCTACCGGTTGTATGTACCTCTTTAGGCCTTCAAACTTTTCCTGCACACCCAACGAACACAGAGATAGTGTTCCGCTTCCTTGATTTTCTCCCTCAGGTGTGTCAGTGCATTTCTCACAGTATAGCATCAAACTCGGCACGCTCTTCCGAGTAAAGCCCTTTTAAACAAGGAATATCTCCTTCCCTGACATTCAAAATGGTAAATTTATATGTAGTGCTAACTATATCTGCAGGTAAGTTCTGTCTAAATTCCCCTTCTGCTTTTAAGATTAAGATATTGACTAGCATTGTTTTGTATTTCCATCTCCTAATTTTTTTTGTTCCTTTCTGAACTTCTTCCTCGGTCTCTCTTGGTTTCTTTGCCTCCTTTTGGTTTAGCACCTGTTTGTAGGTTTAGTTAGCGTACCGTTTGCTTTCTCTCCCGGAGCTTTGGGTTTCTTTAGATTTTCCTGGGCTTGACGTGTAACCTCATCGCCTTCCACCAGATGTCTCCCCTGCAGTCAGATCGTGGCCCTTTTCCACCACCCCTTTGCAAAAAAGGCTTTGAAAGAAGACATTTGCCGCCCCCTGTTCGTTGTTTCTGTAAAGTTCGGGTTGAAGATTTTTGTCCTGCGGTTGGGCGAATTTTGAGTTTTGCCATTTAAAAGCACATTGTTTAGTTTGACCCTGTACAAAGGCTGGGGTGAGGTGACAGTGCTGGGAAGGAGAGGAAGGTCGCTGCTGACTTGTGGGTGTCATGGCAGGAGGCTGGCTAATGTGCTGGGGAGGATGTGGCTGCCGAACCAAGAGCAGAGAGTGTTTTGGGGCTAAATTGATGTTTTTGGAGGAGATGGTGTACCTCCCCTGGTGGGAAATCTCATGCCCCAAGAGAAGGTGACCCTGCTGATGTCATGAGCATTACCTCCAGGGATGGGGACTGTCTGTCAGGCAAGGTCTTCCCGACACATGGATTCAGCTTCTGGGGGTAAAGGTCCTACATCAGGACTGACTGACTGACAGGACCTTTTCATTGCTTGATTCCTTTTGTCCTTGAATATACAATGGAAAAAAATAAATATCCTTGATTAAAAAGAAAAAGAAAGAATATCCCAGAATCCTGGTATTCCCCAGCCTGCGGCTGTGCGGCTGCCTGCAGTAAAGTCGCAGAAATCAAGGCACTTGTGGCTGGCGCGTGCGCGCTCCGGGCAGGTGGGCGACAAGGCAGTGAGAGGCAACCTGAGGGTTGGCTTAATGAAATCCGGCTTTATTTCGGGCTGTGCTTTGCTACCTGTCTTTTTTTCCATGTGCAACCGCTGACTTCTTCTCTGCCATATCTTTGCAGCACGGTGAGCACCGGTCTGTCTGTGTACCGCAATAAAACCACCATCGGTAATTTCGCTTCGGCAGGAGGTAAGACTGCTGTGTCTCCGTGTACTTTTCTCTTTATGAGCAAGGGTCGTAAACGGAAAAGCATAAGCACAAATCCCTGTCTCTTGGATTTGAGCGGGTCTCTAGCTTCTGTGCTCCTGGGTTTTCTTTCCTGTTCTACCGGCTGCCATTGTGACTTTGCTCCCTTGTTTAACTGCTGCCTGCCTTTATTTGTAACAGAGAAATATCGATGCGCTTCTGAAACCATTGGGGAGTTTTGTGGTTATCAGTTCACCTTCAAAATACTTGCTGGAGTTTTTTGGGTGAAAAATGCTTGTGTAGGCTGAAGGCAACAAACACTTGGTGCATACGTGTAGTGCTCTCATAACCACCTACTTAGCAGGGAAAGCATTTCTTATTTCCTCTCTTAATAACAGTTCAGTGGCTGTTTATAAACTACCCTTTTCATGCTAAGTTTTGCATGTCCCCTTTTGGCAACAGGGCTCCGGGTAAGTCAGCTGGCCTTTATTGCTTTTGCAGTTGGATACGTGTTTTACCGATCTTTTCTGCCGTACATGGCAGCTACTATTATTAGCTGCTGTTGAGCAGAAAAAAAGGTGGGGGGGAGGGATCATGCTCCAGCCTGGAGAGAGCTGTTTTACTTTCATAGATACTTTTACTTCTTAGCATTTCTTGGGGAGTTTTCCTGAAGCAGAGGGAGCTTTGTGCAGTGTTTTGGTGCAGAGACCGTGGTGAGGGTCCCTCCCGCTGGCCACGGCACTTGGTTGCTGCTCTGTTAAAAGTAGATGTCAGCTCACGGAGAGGAGAAATGCAGTAAAGCAGCTCCCTCCGCCTGTATGTGATGGCGGGTGGGGGGCTGTTTGTGGTTTCAGTGGGTTTGTGGTTTGTTTTTTTTTTTTCTCTAGCCTTCACAGGAGCCCTTTTCAGAATGCACTTGGGCCTGCAGGGGCTGGCAGGCGGCTTCATGTTCGGAACAGCGTTTGGGTGAGTTGCGACTGCTGCCAATGAGCGATCGAGACACGGCTGCGCTTTAAGGGTGTTTGTTAGACGATGGCCTCACACACCAAGCCGTGAATCATAGGTGGGGCTACACAAGCTTCCCTTCCTCTCTTGCCTTGAGGGATTTTCTGTATCTCTCTTGGGACGTCATGACGATGACTTTTCTTCCAACGTTTAAACTGTTTTTTTCTTCGTCTTTTTCTCTTGATTTGTGTTTTGCTGCTTCCTCGGCGATAAGAACTCAGTGCTCTCAGTAGTGCGTTTTACTTGCTGCTATTTGCTTGTTAGAGGAGACACTAACTCCTGTTAAATAGGAAATTACCAGGATGGGTTATAGACATGTCTCCTGCCCTCCTTCCTGGGCGTGGTCGCCGATGAGCCCAATGGTTTTGCGCAGAACCGTCGGACATCTGTTTTAAGGAACTGTGCTGTCTGTGGGTAAAGGCAGGAGTGTAAGACACAGCTTCTGGGCTCCCTTCTCAGCTTCACCAGCAACTGCTCCTGAAGCAGCTCAGAATCCAGACGGTACACAAGGGGTGTTGGATGTCACGATGACACCTTTTGAAGAAGGGGGCACCCTGGGAACTTCCAGGCCGCTGGTTAGGAATCTGTGTAAAAAGCATTTTTTTACAAAATAGGCTCCATCAAAGCCGAAATGTGGAGCAGCAGCCATTAGGAAATGCTGAGGAAGAAGCTGCGTGGTTGGGCCGCACAACCCAAGGCTGTGAGGTGGCACATCTCTTCGTGTATCTCTTGCAGTCACGTATCTCCTAAAGCTCCCAGGGACATGGAGGAACCCATGGTTCTCTCTCGGGGGCTCTGTCCATCAGGACAGTGACCTCTTAACTCAGGAGAAGTCTGACTTTTCAAGCAGAGCTGGGATTTCTTCTCAAGGTACTGACTTGTGAATATCCTCACAAGTGAGTTTGGTGATCCTGCCTGGACAAGAGCATGAGTTTTTTAAGTGCTACTTAGCACTGCCAGGGTGGTGTCAGCTGTGGGCATGCCTGGAAGCAGCCTAGGGAGCTTTGCCGATGAAAACACAAGTACCTCCAGAGCTGGACAGAAGCTAAGCAGGGGTGTGACTGTCTAAATTATGGGTTAGGTGATCTACAGGGGTTTTTTGGGCTCCTTAAATCTTTCCAACCCTTTGCCCTATGTATGCCTGTCAACGAGTAAATTCAAAATATGTTACTGAAGGGGTTACAGTGAGTCACGGCTGAAGACAGGCTGGCGGTAGAATAGGAGTACCTTAGTCTGTGCGATGTGAGTATTGGGGAACGTTACGCTCCACCGATCTGGTGGCTGGCCCCCACATGTTCCTTTTGGTGATGCCAGTAAGTTATTACTGCTGTGTGTCCCCTGGGTGACTTGTGACTTTTCTGCTTCCTCCTTTAGGATCCCTGCAGGGGGCCTCCTAATGATGATGCAGAAGCTTGCTGGTGAGACCTTGCAGGAGAAGAGAAATCGTGAGCGCAGGGAGCTGTATGAACAGAAGTTAGCAGAGTGGTAAGGAACAGCTCTGCTGTTCGAGTCTTGGACTAGAAGTACGTATACATCTGCGTGGTTCAAACGTTTAAGGAAACCACAACACATTAGGTTTTCTAAACCTCGGTTCTTCTGCTCTTCAGTTTTTGGTGTGTTTCACATACCAGTCTGAGAACTGCTGATTTAGTCTTCCCAGCCTTAGATGTTGCCGCTTGTTTTGTAACAAGGTATTTTGTTAAAAATTCATGCCCCCCTCCCCGAGCCCAGTAACTGCATCAGTTTTTCACTTTTGCAATGGCCGAGAAGACAAGCAGGACAAGCACATGAGTATTTCTTTACCGAAGTTTTCCTTCATTTTTGCCTTCTTTCCCTCCCTGTTAAAGAGAGGAAAGGACAGCTGGAGGCTTTGGGGAGAAAAGGCTATGACACTGGTTGCATGACTTAATAAAACTCACAAATAGGGCCTGTTCTAGAAGAAGCTTTTTAAGAGTTGGGATTCTGCAGTGATGCCTTTTTCAGGAGGATACAGGCATAAAATTACTTTGCACTCTCTTTTCTCTTGTTAGGCAATCCAGGCTCAGTGTGATGGAAATCTTAGGCGAAACGGAAAGCAACACCCAGGAAGGACCGGAGACGGAGGGAGCAAGAGAATCTCGGAGCTACTGAGTCTTCCCCAGATCTCCGTTGTAAACAGCTACAAAATATTTGGATTCTGCTCATAAACGGTTTCAATCAAGGGGTCACGGAAGTCTTCTGTGAACACAGTTATACCCTGTGCACTTGTGAAAAAGCATTTTGCTGAAAACATTGTTCATGGATGCATATCACTGCACAAGAGCTTGGAAGGGCCAAACCTGTTCCACCTGAGAAGGTGGAAATGCAGACTCTGCAGACTAGGAAGCGTCATCTAGGTTTGGCAGGGGGTGAACGCAGCCCCAGAGCCTCTTCTAGAACCCATTTCACTGCTGAAAATGTCCAAACCACGGGAGATGTAGAAATAGTCAAGCTAAAGGAGCCTATGAATAGTTTGGATGCTAAAGGTACCCTGATTCCAAAAGCTAATTACGCTCTGGTGGAAGCTGCTCTTCAGACAGGGCCTGGGGAATGTGCTGTCGGAGCCCAATATGGGCAGCACCAGAGCGAGCGCTTCTCCTCCTCTCGCCATCCCCCTCCCACAGCTTGACCTGCCCTGGCTGGGACCAGTGCTGTTCTGCTGACAGTGGTTTCTTGCAGAAAAAAAGACACTTGGTTCCTACAGTGCTTGGCGTATTTTGCAGTCAATGTTGAGGAAGGGGGGAGGAGCCGGGAACGGTACGGAAATGCCCTGAAAAGGACACGTTTTGGGTTCCCCAATAGAAGTGTGGCTGAGGGGGCCACAGAAAGGTTGGCTTGTCTGTGGTGGGTGATGGTAGAAGAACTAGCACTGCGGACAGTTTTAACAACAATAATTTCATTTGAAGGTTGGAAATTAGGGGATTACCTTTGGGGGAAATGTGGTTCGAGACACTCAATAAAGCCATCTAGCAGTGGTGATTGTGTCCATAAGCTCTTTATGTTAGTACAGTGTGTACTTTATGTTAATACAGTATTTGCATTGGGGAAACCTACTTGAGTGATAGCCCACGAGAAGAGCTCTATCTTAGATCCCACCAGCGAGCAGTGAAGTCTGGTGGCAGTGTCAGACATTGCTCTGTCCGGGCGGTAACAAAGACAAGAGCCAGGAGAGTGCCGGCTCTGTTTATTTTTTCGTACCAGAGATCAACTCTTAAGTCACAGCTTACCTATGGGTAGGGCTGAAGTTAATGTCATAGTGGTCCGCACCCAGAGGGGCCAGGTGGCCCATCACCATTTCCCTCAAAGCGGCAGGCGGGAATTCTGGTCCCCTCTCTTTGTTGGGGCTTTTCTCCTTTTAAAGGGAATTACGGCCAGGCAGGGGGTTCCGGTCTCCTTCCCGCAAGAAAAGAGCAGTCAGTCTGTTCTGGTGGAGTTCTTTCCTCTGGTACAGCTGATGACTGTTGATTGAAAGATGAACAGTCGATTCCACAGAGCATATTCCACCCACCCAAAGCAGATTTTTGGCACAGCTTGCTGCCAAGAAGGTGGTGTGTTTTCTGACTTCTGAAATGAGCATTTTATTTTTTTAAACACCTCAGTGTAGTTCATTTTTCCATTGAAGAAATACATGTGTTTCAGGGTTGTCATCAACCATCTTTGATTTTCCTTTTCTATGTGCAAGTGAAGGATCTGAATAAGCAGAGATATAGATGTTTCTCCCCCTTCCTGTTTTGAACTCTGCATTCATTGGTGACGATAGTGTTACTGTCCTCTGCCCTCTCAAAAAACAAAATAGAAGGCATTTCTGAGTCGCATTTTTGCCATTGTGGTTACACAGCAATGTTTTATCTTTTTTTTTTCCCCCTTTTTTCTTTTAAATTTTTTTGCTGTTACATGCCCACCCAATATCCCACACTCTTATCTGAACAGCAGTTCTGATGACATTTAGCCATGTCATTGCTCAGTTTTTCTCTATTCCCATTTTAGTGGTATTTGGTGTGATGCCTAAAGAATACTAATTTTCTTGTGTCTATGGCCATTGACGGAGGGGTGTTCTTCAGTGGGAGAGTAGGCAGAGCCCAGGTGTAGCAGCTGTGTGGATTTTCTCTCCATGTAAGGAAGGAAGGGCTGCTAGATGTCCTTACGCTGCACATTAGCAAGAGGAAGCAGAGACTTCCATCTACACGCAACTCAAGATTAGCAGCCATTTTTTGCTCCGTTTCCTGCTGAATTTAGTCCCCTGCACTTCCTCATTTCTTGTCTTCAAAGTCACTGTCCAAACGGAGAGTGAAGAGTTGGTTCAGAGCTTATTTTTTAAATACAAATGTAAGGAATTCTTCACACCCCCACTCTCCCCACCCCACCCCCCCACCCAGCAAAAGCAACAGCACTGAAGTTACCGGTCCTCCACTTCCAGAGCAGGTAACACAAGTAGCAGGGATACACTGAGAACATCTTACACTGGATTTTGCTTTTGCAGAGAACCTCCCTTTTTGGGAGGGCAAAGGAAGACCTGTTGCAAGCAGAGTTGTCGAGCACCATAGCTACACCACTCGGTTAATTCCCGACCCATCAACAGGCACGAGAGATGTGGGAGTTACAAGTTTGGTACCTGAGTGCCGTGTTGTCATTGCTGCAGAGTACACCAAACAGAGCTGTGTCTTGATGACAACTCCACCTGCTAAGCTTTGCCAACCAGCTGCATCACCTACCTTGATGCTACACAGCCTGCGTTCTTAGCAGCTGCAAAATGGTGGCTGGGCCTCATGAATAATTGAAAGGCTCTACCGCTTCCCAGCGTATAGATCAGACATCTTTTATTACTGAGGAAAGGAAACTGAGTTTACCCTTTATTTTTTAATACAATTACGGGAGGAACCCCGGGAAAAAAATGTTATATACAAAATACTTGTGATAAACAGAGCAGCTCACCTGGTACAAAGACCCAGATATTAAGCTGAAAAGGTCTCACAGAAACCATTTGTGTGCAATTCACTGAATACAGCATAAGGCAATAGAAAACATGATTCATAATATAAGTGCTTAAGGAAAAAACAAATCAAATAACCGCCCATCAAGAATATAAAAACAAACTGATGCTAAACTTATCTTGTTTCCTTTAGAAGGACTTAAAGTGTCACAGGAGCCTGTGGTAGAAAGGTTTGGCACAGTGCAAAAGACAAACTCTTCTCCAGGATGCTGAGCAATCACCAGTCAGGAGCAGAAGCAGAGCGTGGGATAGAGGGGAAAACGTGCAGGTACAACTGTCAGAGCTGTGCTGTGGTTGGTAAGGTGGAAATGCACCATGGTTATAGCAAGGAAGGAAGCACAATATTGAAAATGAGCAAATTAAATACAAAAAGAGGGTGTTCAGCCTGCAAGAAGCCAGTAGTTTGTGCCGGAAAGAACAAGCATAGACTGAAAGAAAAGGAAACGTGAAAAGTATGAGGCGTCGTTGCCCATACACCAAGTCCTGCAGTAACGTCAGGCTGCCTTTTTGGTAAAACTGCATTCTGCGTCACCTGTGTTTTGCTTGCAACCAGAATGTGCAAGTGCAAAGAGTATTTTTTCCTTATCGCCCACCCTACTTTCTTTTCTCTGTCAAAAAACCCTCTGCAAGAATGTTCTGAAGTTCCCATTTCACTTCATATAATGGAAAAGCAGTAAAAAAAGCTGATGGGGCAGCACGACTCTGCAGGAGCAGAGAGGGAGCAGTGTCTTATTTTTCACTAGCGACTTGATCCCTTAGCCTCTCGTAGCTCAATCCTCTATAAACCACTTTTAGTGCTCCTATTTCCTCCAGCAATTTCTCTCTCAATATGTACCTGCTAAAAAAAAAAAAAAGTAAAAGGGATGAAATATTTCTTTGCTGTGTCCTGGCAAGATAAACAGCTCAAACAACAAAACATCCCACAAAGAAGACAGTGTGGTGCTTTCAGAGTTTGGTCTGCCCTTCTAACCGCACACGTGGGCAGAGCAGTAAGGGAACGGGTACAGCTTGCAGTGGGACACAGCAAAAGAGAAAACCAAACCTGTCAAACTCAGGGCAGGGTTCCGTTAGGTTAGTATGCAGAGTTGCTTAGGAAGCTGCTTGGGGCTTGGGGCTTGGGGCTTCATCCTCTTTTCCCCTCAAATTGAGAAACCACTTTTTCCTACACAGTAGGCAAGAATATCACCCAGAGCAGATGAGTCCTGTCCAGTGTTGGCATCCTGTAGGGAGCTTCCTTCAAGTCCTGGCAAGGTAGAGAAAGCGCTGGCAGAAAGCAGCAGTCTTCAACGCAAAGTAAATCCCTATGTCGCTGTGAGAGACTCCCAAGAATCTGTAGAGCTTGCGCTAACAAGTATTCCTAGGCAAAGTTACAAACAAAAGCAGACCTATATTTATGAAGCAAGGCCCTGAGTTACATTTCATTCCAGTAGATACATGTGAGATAACCACTGAATCTTACAGAAATTTAAATGGGGCTTTACAAATGTGGGTAGGAAGGAATGCATGTAAAAGCTTGGACATGCGTACGTGCAAAGGTGTGCACTCGCGTGCACCACCACCAGCGGGCTGCGCTGTGTCAGATGTGCTCCTAGACGACTGAGTTATTTAATGGAGGAGCTATACCTTGGTACCTGGGTTGGCGAGGCCATCCTTTCAGGAGAGAAAGGTCATGAGAACTTCTGCCACTGCTGTAGGTAAGCAATATTAGTTAGCTGTTAGGCATGCCGTCAGTATGTATCATTTCCTAAAAAGTCTCGTAGCACAGAATATAAGCATGAGGCATATAGTCCCACCTCAAGGTGTTTTTTCATAAAAAGTGTGTTATTGCCTCTTTAGGGGAGAAGGGACACGTATCTGTAATGGTCAAGTCCAAACCAAGTCCTCCAGCACAAAGAAGAGTACTGGCAGACACCTGTGCGAGGCTGAATAGAAAAGAAGTTTTAGGTGCTCCCAGTTGCAACACGGAAGCACGGCTTGACGTGAGATTGTGTCGGGGTCCGGGGTCTCCCAAAAGCCAGCTCTATGTTACTGAAGGGCTAGGTGGGCGTGGGCTACCAGCTAGGGCTCTGCAGGCCCCCTGATTTTCACAGAGGCAGTATCAAAGCCAGAGGATCCCAAACTCTTGAACTGGTGTGCTGGAGCAGCACGATGCCGACGACTTTCTTCTGCCCCATTGCAGGAACACGGAGAGTCCTCCCAGTTGGAATTCCAACGACCCCATTGTAAGGAGACCACCTCACAACTTCGGTGGGGTTTTGTATTCATTCACACAAGATTATGTTGTCAGTCGCCTTGAGCGGAGTTTTCTACTGCTGTCATCCCCTTTCAGAGAGCCAAAGGGTCAACGCAATAAGCATTGCTGTACAACGAACAGTGGGGACTGCAGTGCGGAATACACAGGATAAGAAACCTGAGGGACACAAAGAAAAGATTTTACTGATTGTTTCCTCCCCTTCTTCTTAATCCTAAACGTAAACCAGAACGTTGCAGAGCTGAGACAAAACAGGGGTCACTTGCCTGTAGCCCTCCACAAGAGGGCTCCTACTACAGTAAAGCCAGAGCTGTTCAGAGCTAGACAGCTCAAGACAGGCAGGACGCTGAGCTGCAGCCTGGCTCAAGGCTTACTGTGAAAACCTTTGGACCACGCAGTGGTGCCATCCCTCTGCGATGCGAGGGTGACTGATGACTGCGCTACCCTGTTTAAGCAGCAACAGGGACGTGGCTCAGCGCATCGCACAGTTATGAGGTGACGGTCAGCCACTAAGGAGGCAATATGTTGTCCCAACTCACAGCTTCCATCCCTGTCCACAGACCGCAGCCGTTCCAGGCACTGGCGTTGGTAAACACCAGCCACTTACAGAAGGAGCCTGGCAAACTTTTATAACAAAAGAGGAATGTGGCAGAATGGATTTATTCAGTAGGTGAACCCCCGTCACTCCCATCACAAAACCCCCCAGAATTCATGCTAACCAAGGCTCTAGTATCTGTTCCAGATAGGGCCTTCCCCAGAGGAAAACTTGAGTGGGTGGTCTAGTTTGGAAATGAGACGAGTGGCCTGAATGATAGTTTCCCCTCCTTTCCGTCTCAAAAATGTTAAGGTTTTAGATTACCGCAACGTACAGTATGTCAAATTCATGAATTCTAGGACTCTACAGCTGTTACGCTATGGCATTACGCTGGCAATTCAGCATGCTGTGGTGAAAGCAGGAAATGCAGTCACCTGGATAATGATGTGAATAAGAACAGTTAGCTGCTAATCTTTCCTTACGTCTCTTGACTTGAAAAAGTGTCTTTTTGGAGGACACAGCCCTGAACACAGCTGAGCTTTCGAGCCAAAATGAATATAAGGCTTTGTAGGCATAAAACCGTGGTAAGCCAGAATTTTCCCAGCCCATCCTTCACTACACCTCATTATTGAAAGTAATTCCTTTTAAAATATGAGTGCTTCCTGGGCAAGTTTCAGAGGGGAAACTTTTCCTTCTCCATTCCTCCAGCTGCTGGAGGGCATGGAGGTATCTCAGAAGTGGACTGGCATTGCTAATTTTACTGGGAAACCTGAGTCATTCTCTCATCGTTCACCTTTCCCTCGCCACCATTTGATCAATCCTTCATTTCTGCCATCAGTGATGTTCCCATGTTTCTGCATCAGACTCAGGCACATGCCTCACACTGTCCACGCAGGGCCCATTCTATGGAGAAAGCATCTTAGCAGCCCAGGAAATGTGGACTTCTGACATTTTTCACTAGATTCATGTCTAGAAATTTGAAATACCCCAAAGCAGTGCCCCACAGGCAACACAAGCATCATTCCTCTAGTTACATGACCGGGAAACACCATGTGTCTGAGTCGGCAATAGGTCCCTACTGCTTTTATTTACCCTAAAGGACGGCACACACCCATTAAAAGTCACACATGGTTTTGTGAGCTAGCATTGCACAAGAATCTAGTTGTATTTGAGAAGCTGTTTTGACAAGAGAAGAACGGTGAAGAAACCTACCTGCAAATGCGATCTGGTCATACAGATGATGTTTCAGATGTCACTTTAGAGCTCGTGGCTGTCTTCGTACATTCTTTCACACCCTCTTCCACTGAATCCTGAGGCTTACAACAGCGAGAACAGACTGAAAGAGAAGATCCCTCATTAGTATTTGGAATTCCAGAAGACATAAAAGTGCTGAATCCAAATGTTATCTTCAACAAAGTAAAGTATAACTGAGCGTGGGGAGAGAGGAGAGAATTAATTAAAGAAAAAGAAATCTTTTAGGTCTTGCTACTTCTATTTTTCCTTGGCAGGATTCATCCCTGAAGTACATCTGAATACAGCTGGCCCGTAGCCATAGTCTGATCTGATAGAAAGCTCTGTTATATATAATGTTATCTATATAGATTCGTATAGATAAAACAGCTCTTATTAGCACAGGGCTAGGGCCTCAGCCTGGCACAAAGACAGGTTGCTACATGCTAAGATAACGTCAGAAAGGAAATAATGTTAAAAGTTACATGTCACTAAATGCACTTTACCAAGCGAGTGAAAGCACGCTGGTGTTAGAACCAGCCAGCCAACTCTTTCAGTGCTTTAAAAGGACTTCAGATTAAACAGGTCCCCTTAGTATCTCAGCGTCTATGAGTGAATTTTGTTGTAACAATTCAAGCTGAATGTCTCTGTACTATTACAGCAAATTGTGCTTGCACAAATTTTACAACATGGACCCTAAGCTATTCTTTAAGTGACCTCTAATCTTGGTCTAATCTTGGTGCTTTGTGTTAAATTAATTGAAGAGCCATTAAAAAAAAAAATCTAGAGAGTTTTCATTCTTAAATTACAGCAAAAATAAGCAAGTTAGGCTGTGAGCTCCTCAAACAAGGGGGTTATGAACCTCAACAAAGCATCTACATGTTTTGGTCACCACCACAATCACACATCTGAGAATTCTTATTTCCGTTTTGCTCTATCTTTCTATTCTTCCCTCCCACACTTCAGTTCTTTGAAGCATGGCTTTTTGAGCTCCGAAACTACTCTTAGCATCAAGGCAGCTCCCGACTCAGCTTTCCATTTACCAGCACAACAGAGGTACTCTCAGACCTATTCTGAGTATGCACAATAGCTCCTGAAAGGTGACCTGTAGCAACACCAGCAGGAAGCTCTCTTAGGACAGATATTTCCCTCCCCAGACAGGTGGCAATGCACAGCAGCACTGAAATGTGACAACTGTACAAACTGGGAAGTTGGATTGAAACTCTAGCTTGAGTTGGATTGAAACTTCTAGCTTTCTTACAATATATGCCTGGTCTGGAAAATGATTGTACAAAATAGCACCACCTGACTCAGCAAATCTACTCCCTGTGCATATTAGGAAAATGGGACTGAAAGGGAAATTCCAGTTTATGCAGCTATGTCCCATGCTGTTGCAGGTGATCACATTCTACCTCATTGGTATGCTTTTTACGTCTACTTTAAAACCAATTTGGTTTCTATATAAAAGGCTATCTCAGAATGCTCCAGAATCTTACTAATTTAATGGTAAGGAACCTTTTAATTTCCAGCCTATATTTGTTTAGAGCCAAATCTTCCAATTCCAGTTCATTTTCTCCTATAATTAGAAGTTCATTATCCGTGCAGCTAATGGCACAGGCTGTGATCAGCTGTGATTTTCTTGGTTTCAACCTGCTTGCTGCTTTCCCATTGACATAGCCCCAGGGGAGAACCAGCACTGGTATCATAGGGGCACACGAGTGGAAAATGAGTACATGCACAGGTGTAGCCAAGAGTCACTGCTTTACAGAAGCTTCCTTTGTTTGTGGTAAAGCACCAAAAAGAAAATTAGCCCAGCCCGACTCATTGGTTTTTGAATACATGTGGTTGGTGAGGAGGGGAAAAGAAAAATAGTAATACTACCTCCACACCTCTGACTTGGGAATGAACTTGTCTGAAGTTGAAACAGAGGTAGCAGAAGACACAAGCATGACAAACTCACATGTGCCTCTAAGTGAACTGAGTCCCTGTTGCCTAGCAAATAACCTCTTTCCAACAGGGGATGCCACTGCGACTGTGATGAGCGAAGACGCTCAGACTGGTGGCTTCTGGTTTAAGTCAGCTGAACAAAGAGCGCTCTCAGTGTGGAGTTCTCATCTCCAGACTTGACTTCCCCAGTGACCTGACAGAACTTGATTGGGTGATATTTATAACGTGTTGCAAGGCCTGCTGTCTTTCTCCAGGACTGCTTTTCAAAGCTGCTAACAGGGTGTGGATAGGATATCTGCTGCTGTCGACTTTCAAAACTGGCTGGATGTCTATCTGCCTTTATAAATCCATTAGATGTCCACCCATATTTTCAGGGGCTTTCTGGGTAAGTCAGCTTAGACATGATTAGGAGTAACAGCTAACAGATGAGATTTTTTTGAACCACAAAAAAAAAATACCTGCTCAGCTGCCAGATAACCCTGAGATGCCTGAGGTCCTCTTTGCCACTGAAAACCTCTTGGAGACATGTCTGGAGTTACTGAAGACTTCATAGGGTGGGACAGGACACCACACCTGTGCTGGTTTTGGCCACATAAAGAAGACAAATCCATCTCTCCTGATTGGGGTTCTCCTAAAAGTGGTACCTTGCTATGCTTAAGTCCTTTTTGTGGTCCTAGCACTATATTTTTTTGTACATTTGGCTCTGTGACTTTTCTGAGGGATTATCTAAGTATGTAGGGTGTGTAGAGATATCCCATTTTGAAACTGTCGGTTCTCAGCTGTATCTATGATGATCATCAAGAGTCTTGGCATCTTCAAGCATCTTAATACATAAAAAATTAACCTTTGTGAATCTCTTCAATTCTGTATACCTCTGATTTTGGAAATATTCTGATCTGCTGTCAAAACTCCCCATCACCCCTTCACTCTCAAACCTGAACCCTAGTGCTGCCTGCACACAAAATGTAGGAAAGTCCTGAGCTGGACTTAGATTTTGTGACAGTAGATGCTGCATGTGAAAAAAAAAAAAAAAAGGAAATGAGAAGACGCTACAAAAATACCTAGTGTGTCAGTATAGTTTCTATAAATGCGTATTTTACATAGAAACTCCATAAGCAGTAAGAGACTGTTTCTTGAAAAAGGAGCTACACTTACCATGCCTTGAGAGATATCTTGCTGCTAGGGTGATAGCCAGAAGGAAGATGATAATGATGATACTTGAAGCAGTAATGACATTATAAGATGGAGGCACAGTAGGGACAACGCAGACATATGTTTTTTCTGAGACAGAAGAAATAAAACATAAACAAAGAGCCCAATAACATATCGCCATTTTCATGTAAGAGCAGTACCTGAATTTTGATGGTTCTGGCCAAATTCTCACTCAGATATTCAGCCTGAAAATGTACCTATTCAATAAACAAATAGACAAAGCTGGCACCTAAATTTCTTCCATTCCCCCACGTTTGCTTTGTGCTGAAGTTTTTAACGCATCCACAGAAATTGAAATGCTGGATCTTTGTCCAGAACGGAACTGAGACAAGCAATATTCAAAAACATCTAAGCTGTTTTTAAGCAAACTGGTTAGGCTTGGTGGAAAAGTCTGAATCCGTATCTAGAAAACTTCCATTCTCAAAGGTACTCTGCAGTTTTTCTTACTGTTTTCACCAGATTTATGCCTAATTTTTTCCCTCTGAATTCACAGGTGATGGAAAATGATGCATTAAAGAGACTAGAGTAGACTTTTTTCTGCATGGTAGGGAGGGTGTTGCGGCAGAGTTCAGTTTCAGTGGATCTGGAGCCTTTGGCTTTTCACCACTGGAAATTACCATTCTGCCACTTGGACATTAGAGTAGATAACGGGCTGTTCTTGTACAGTACAGGACAACCCTAATTCAACAGGAGGGACAGACTTGGTGCATGTTCATAGATACAGATTTTCATCCTCGGCATCTGGCACAATTAAGCAACATTCGACTTCTAAGACACTAGCCTGATCCGCTGTACAATCTTCCCCTCCGCTGTAGGGCTTGCCTCCTACATTTACCAGAGGCTGTATTCTGTCTGGAGCTCCATGTTCATGAAAGACTTGTTAGGAAGACCATTTCCATCATACCAAAATGGGAGTGGTTCCACATCTTAAAAATCAAAAAGTGGGGGGGTTGTGAGTGCTGTTGGCACTGTTGATTACACCCTCCTCTGAGAATCTGTGTGATAACAGTCTATTGCTATTATTACCTTCTTTTGTGGCTCTCCTTTTCTATGTAGTATGATATTCATAACCTTCTTCCATTACCATCTCTAGGGGCATTATGCACTACATCCAGCAATAACCAATATTCATGTAGCACTAGTTTCTGGCATGCGTCCTAAAGCTGAATGACACCTCTCCTCATAAGCTCCTTTGATTATAGTAAGATTGATGAATAAGGCACAATTCCCTAAGAAAAGTAGCACTTCTCTAGCTTCCTTTGGAGGTGCCCTTATCTCTACAGAGAAAACATCAGACCTAGAGACATTTCAGAATACTTTTTTGGTAACGACATTAAAAAAAAATAAACCCTTTTGGCTTTAAGAATTTTCTTGCAAATCACCTTCTATTGCAAAACATCTGGACTGTAGCGTGCTGCCTTCCCTCATGCTGTTTCCACTTGTGCCTCAAGCTTTTCAAAGCACAGAATTATCTATTATGTTATCACTTTCAAGCCATGCACAGTGATGGAATTTTTTCTGTATGAGTTAACCCTCTATTAAATATGTGTATGAAAGCAGAATTTTGTCTAGACCCCAGCTGACAGTTTCGTCACTGAAGCAGAAACAAACATGCTTGTTAAATGAGGAAATTATTTTCAAATGCAACCTGTGGCTTTTAGGGCACACATCTTTCTCAAGTGCCTCCAGTCGAATACCAGGTCTGTGTCACACAACTGGCAACAAGACTGTGCTGGTACAGAGGGGCACTGAATGGTGGCCGCCAAGGCTGACATCACCAGATCACAACAGGCTCCAGCTGCCCTGTCAGCCCAGCTGTGATCACGGTAAAGCGGCAGGAAGCCAGAGCCATCTCTGCTTGTCAGTCAGTGTTGTAACTTTCCTCTCCCAAACTTGCTGTCTTACAGCCTTTGAAAAATTTTGGTGTGCAGCTCACAGGTGGGATCATTGGGTCATCCTTGCATGAACAGATTCCCAAAATCTACCACTTTCTCAGAGAGGCAACTCAGCAGGTTCAACAAAATGGTTTTGTAACACAAACTATTAACAAAACCTACTCAGAAGCAAACTGGTGGACTTGGTAAAGCCATTGGATTCAACGGAGCAAGTGAAGCTGACGTCTTTGGTCACGTTGAGCTGCAGTTTGCCAGTGACGCTGTACGGGCTGAGGCTGGACTCAGACACCCAGCTGACATTCCACACCACGGACTCGTTGTTGAGGGTTCCGGAGATTTTGGGTTTGGGGAAACCTCCATAAGAAGAACATGTTACCACCATCTCAGTTGATTCACAAGACTCAGCGTATACTTCTGCTGTTATGTTTGGCTTACTGAAATCAGCTGAAACAAGAAAGATTTAGTTACCATTCTGTCAGATTACAGAGATGGCTGCAGTCCTGATCACCCACGGTCAAAGCAAAGACTTGCCCATGGGGCATTCTTCCTCTGTCATAATCTGTTTGGTCTTTCTTGTGCCTTAGCATTCTCCCCACAGCCTTGACTGGATATGGCCTTGGCCTTTGCTTCTTCCCCTCCCTGGGCAGTACACAGATTTCACGACCCCACCTCTCCAATGCCTCTGTTTCTCTCTACATACAGCAGTTTGAGGAACAACAGAAGGGATCATAAAACAGGTAGGAAAAACACAGGACTGAATAAAAATCCATATTATGGGCAATGGTATACAATTTCCTTTTCCCTCCTTCATTAGTCCCTTCCCAGCCAGAAGCTCACACAGGGTCCATCTCTCGTGGGAAAGGAGGTGAGTCTCATGTTGGTCTTTCAGCCAGGATGACCAGCAGGAGACTGAATTACATCTTCTGCATGAGAGCCCCTCCAGAAAGCCCACCTGGGAGCAAGACCCAGTCACACAAGTTTTTGCAGAAATGCATGCAATACACAGGTCTTCCCAGACAATGTTCTCACTGGACTATTTTCTCATCGCCAAAGCTTATTTTCAGAGGTTTCCCACTCACACAGCTTGCTTCATGCCTTCCCACCCGGCCAGATGTATTGCTGTGTCTGCGATGCTGCATGGTGAAATGGATGAGAGGACTAATTATAAGTGAAGAAGGAGGAGAAAGGTGATGTCATTTTTAGCCCGCTTCCCTTTGCCAATCTGGTTCACCGTGTTACTGTAAACAGTTGCATTGCTACAACTGATGATGCCCACGGGTTGCAATAAACAGCCCAGGGTGAGGAGGAGGAGGCAAGGGGTGGCAGAGGAACTATTTAAAGCAACTATTCCACTGGAAAAATCTCCATGGGACCACATCTTTAGCAAGAGAGGTACCAGTCAGAAAAAGAAACTCAGCACGTGGCTTCCTGGTGGGCGTAAGTCACACCAACACCACTGCTGCCAAAGGCACCAAATTCTTCCTCCCACCCCTGCCAGCTGTGTGTCCGTAGCCTGCACACCCCCTCAGGTGCTAGCCCCAGCCATGGCAAGGCCAGGCAGAGAGCTGTAGCAGCTTGCTCAACTCACTGCAAAATGACCTTTTTTGGAGCAGCTAAGATTTTTGTCTGCGATTGCTCCCTGCCTGACCCACCATTTGACCACATGCCTGCTGGGATCTGTGCAAGGTAGATGGCCTTGTGGTTGTAGCTGACCACAAACCCATGTTCTAGGCTACCAAGTAACTAGCAACTAGTGAAATAAACTTGCTCAACGTTGCACGGCCGACCAGTGGCGGACAAGCAGAGACCTGGATTTCCTTCCAGGCCCACTATCTGTTGAGCAATACAGCATTGACATCCACTCTGGAAAGGCCTTTCAAACCTCCCAGACGGCTCCATGATCAGTCACCAGGGAGCAACATCTTTCCACCTCTCTCAGGGTAGCTGGATTCCAGCAAGGGCAAGGGGACCTTTCCCTTTCCTGATCCATACAATAACTAATCTCACTTTTCCAAAGGGAGCAGAAGTCTACCACAATAATTACAACTGGCCTACTAAGACAGCAAGGGGATTTCTGGAAGTAAAGAGGCTGCAGTATTTGTGGGGAGGAAAAGAGATCCGTTGTTCCATGTTTTTCATGCAGTTGACGACTCAGCCCTCATGGCTAGAGAGGGTGCTGGCAGTGCACTTCCCTTTTTTCATATTGGTTCCCAGAAAGATCACTAAATTTGTCTCCTTGCATATATGCCCACCATGCCCTCAGACAGGCAGGCAATGGCCAAACCTCAGGAGCCTGGTTTTATTTGCTGAGAAATCTCATTCCAAATTGGGAATGCCCATTCCCTGGCTTGTCTGGAAGATTCCTGGAACTCTCTGCTGCTGAAGGTATTCAAATGTGTGTATATATATATATATATTTATATATGTTACCAGTATCTCTGCCTTTGGTTGAAACCAACCGCCACAAAAACAGTGGTGGAAATGGAAAATAATGTCAACGGAACTTTTTGTAGCCTCCAAGAAAAGATTCAGGTTCATTTTGAGCAAAGGAACTCGGGTTGTTTCTTTAGGGTAAAAAGTCTCAAATCT
Organism: Dromas ardeola; assembly: GCA_013398915.1. NCBI lineage: Eukaryota > Metazoa > Chordata > Aves > Charadriiformes > Dromadidae > Dromas > Dromas ardeola. The sequence continues at coordinate 264,326 of VYZM01016819.1, forward strand.
CCAGCTGTGTTCAGCCTTTGGTTGTGGAGCTGCAGTGCAGCCTGCGAGCTGGCCAGACCCCCGGGAGACCCTGGTCTCTCAAGGAGTTGGACGCAGGGCTGGGATGCTGCTGTGGCCACAGAGAAGCAATCTCACCCCATTCCTCTTTCGGCTTGGACGCTTCCTGTGCACCAAGGCCTTGGTCTCTGCTTTGCCCAAAAGACAGCAGGGGAGCAGAGGTGGCCTCTGCAGTGGTACCTGGGGAGGCGTCCTGGGAGAGGTCCTTGCCCAAGAGGGAGTCATCAAGGGGAGCATGCTGGGCTGGTAAGTGGGAAAAGTGAATTTTCTGTACCTGGGGTAGCTTTGGAAAGACAAGGAGGGAAGCTGTTAGAATGGAAATACAGGGGCCTTAGCACACCTTTCAGCATTCTTTTAGGCTTCCTGATGAAAGTCTAACTGCTACACTATGGCTAAACCTTGGAGGAGTGCCTTTTCCCCCCAGAAGCAGGCATGGGAAAGCCTCAGGTGTCGGGAGGTAATCCACCTACCTGTAACCAACAGGGTGACAGTCTCATCACACACAACAGATGGGTTCTGTGAAGATCTGAGGTGCTGAACCACACACTGGTAAGGGCCATTGTCCAGGATTTCCACGGGGGAGATCCACAGGGTGAAGTTTCTGTCATCCATCTCTGTCCGGTTCGTGTACCGCTTGTCCTTGGAGATCTCCTTCCCCTCTGCGTAAGCAAGTACTACTTCCCTGATGTTCTTCTGCCAGTAGACCCGGTAATTATGTAGGCTATCCGAGCTTTCAATTTTATGACAACAAGGCAGGCCAACTTTTTCCCCCAGTTTTCTTTTGAATTTTTTCATCTCCAGTGCATAGCCTGTAGGTGGGGGGCAAACAAAAGTCAGTGAGACAGTGGTATAGCCTTGTGCCAGGTCTCTGCTGCATAGAGCTCACCTCTTCCGGCTTTGTCTGTGCCCGCTGATGTACCTCATCATCTATCGAGCTGTTTACAACTTCAGCTCTGCACTGAGGGGAGGGCTACCTTGGCAATGCCTTTTACATGATGCTCCAGTCCCACTTAGTATGCTGAGCTAGCGGGAACACAATGATTTCTGCACGGATTACTGAAGGCAAAGGCAGAAGAGTTACCTGCCTGAACAGAAATTTTGCTGGCCCCTTAAAAAAACCCCCACACCTCAGAGTAAAGAATCCCCATTATTCGTGTAAAGGGATAAAAACATACACGCCCAAACTGTGGTCTCCTCTGCTATCCCTTTTCAGAGCCCAGTGTTTGGAAAGTCTGTGTCACCCTCCAGTGGGTTCCCTGCATGCCAAACAGGACCCCAGTGGACTATTAGTTTGGCGGTTTGGGGTTTTTTTGGAAGGTTGGTTTGTTTTGTTTTTTTTTTTTTTTGAAAAAGAAAAAACCCCAAATTTTACAAGATCCCAGAAGCTAGAAGCAACCCTACAATGATAAACAAAGGTTACAGCCACACTGTCAGCCTCCTAGTACTAGCAAATGAACAATTTTGCAAAGTCTAGCTAAAACAAATTTATATTTGTGAAGGCCCATGGGGCTCCCTTGGGATTACTTGCAAACCAGCATAGGCATTCCCCAGCTTCTGCCCAGCGACCACGTGGGTGCCATACCTAGTACACAGGCATGTACCTACAATAACAAACTGAGGCCCTTGCCAGGGCGAAATTAGGTACAACTTTGACCCGGTTGGCAGTAACGCCCTTGCTTCGCGCTATGACTTCTATGCATGCCGCTCCTGTGATCAGCCCTGCTTTCCCACTCCCCTTCCTCTTTCCAGGGGGCAGGCGCTCGCAGGGGCCAGGACCTGAAACGTGAGGGAGCAGGCTAGCAAGGAGCTCCTGCTGTTGCTGGAAGAGTGACACAGTACTGACGTGCGGTCCTGTGCTATGGCAAGGCCAGGGCAGACGGTTGGGCATTCGCCTGGGTTTGTGCCACCTTCAGGATGATGCTTATCCCTGTGCACTCTGCTTTGTTAGTCCAGAAGGTCGGGTTGCTTTATGTTTGCCCTGCTTGCCCCAGCCTCACTGCCGTAGCGCCCACCTCCACTAATGGAAGGGGGATACCAAGCTGTTGCACTCCATTGACTGAGAGCAGAAAAACAAGGAAATAGCCGGCCTCAGGACAGAGAAGATCCAAATTGCCTCTTCCCTCCCTGCAGAACAGATCTCAGTAAACCTCTCTCAGAGAGAGAAAGTGGGAAAGTCCTGACCGGGCAGTGTGTCACTGATGGGGAGAGTGCAGCATCACCCGTCGGTGGAGGTGAGACCCCAAGTGCAAAGCCTCTGCCTGAAGCGTGAACTGAATGCTTGACAAAGCTGAGCCTAAGAACTGCCACCCACCCCCAGCAAAGTCGGGCTGATGCTGGCTCACGCGTTATTGTCACAGCTAACGTCTATCTGCAGCCATGCTGTACACAGGCACAGAGTGCAGCGCTCAGGGTGTGACTGGGATGCTGTGGCATTCAGATTCAGATGAAGTGCCCAAAATGGCCACAAGCTTGTTGCCTGACAGGAATCATTTGCTTAGCAGTGACTCACAGACCCTAGGGATGCCGTCACGCAGCCGGCAGGCAGCGAGACCCCTGCGGCGCTCTGACCTGTGCCCCGTGGTGCACCCTGATGAAGTGCTTCGCAGTCCTCCAGTTGCTGGTACTGGAGGGAGACAAGCGGATGCTCAGCCAGTGCCCCGGCACAGACAGATCTTGGGGCAGCATCGGGGGCCGCTTGCTGAAATTAAGCCCAGACAGAGAGCCCGGGACAGAACATGAAAAAAGTTTTCACCTCCCTCCCCTGCGGCTCACCTACCCCTGTCCCACTTGCACGGTTCATGTTAAATCTGTAGGAAACACACTAAAAAATACTGGGGAGGTCCTGGCAACAATATGGAATGTTTTAATATTACTTAAATAAAATAGAATATGTATTTAAACGAGCAGCTTCTCATTTAACTGTTTTCCCTCCACTCAGCCACTTCATTGGTCTTCCAAAGGGAAAAGATTCAAATGCATTTTTTTTCCCCCCACTACCTGTACTTCCCCTTATAATGCATCGCGGACTCTGAGCAACCAGGCTGGGCAGACCAGGAGCCCACTCAGCCTACTGACCTGTGTCAGCCAGCAACTGGTAGCAAAAATGGTTGAAAAAACAGTTCTCCCCCACTGCAGGGGTAAGAACTGCCATACCCTGCCAACCTTTGGCAGCCAGGAATTTAGGCATTTCTTGTCATCAGCAGTTTAATCGCTATTGCTAGACCTACCCTTCAGGAACAGTTCTTGTCCCTTCAGGAACACATGTATATTTTTGGCTTCCACAACATCCTGTGATGATGATGAGTCGCCCAGTTTGATTACATGCTGTGTGAAAAAGCATTTCCTTCTGTTCACCTTAAAAGCATCCCACTTCAGGTTGTGATTCTTGAAGTTCCTCCTCCCGTCTGTCTTCATGCATTTGTGTGTGCGTGTGTTTTTTCCCTCGACCACATCTTCGCTTGTACTCACAATTCAGCTTTTACTATTGCTGGAGAGACTCACAAGAGCAGCCAGCCAAACTTTGGAATTGTGGAGCCAGTTTTCTATTTTCTTTTGCAGCAATAGGGGAAGAGTAGGCGTTCAGTAAATGTCAGGTTGACATCACATCATGAGTTGTATGAGGTTCTCCGCGCCTTGCCCCTAAGAGTCTCCTTTGCAACCAAAAGGAGAACAAAAACCTCCTCGGCAGTACATGTGCAGGGGCTGGAAACTCCTGCTGATGTCACATCTACCCTTAAAAGGCTCTGCACCCTTGAAACTGCAACCTGAGCGCTGCAAGCCTGAAGGAACCAAAGTCCACGAGGAGTCATTCAGCCCCACAAAAGTCCCCTTTCACTTTAAAGGTGAACTGCAAAGCAAAAATGAAAATTCAGTTCTGTCCCATTTCTGAGCTGAATGCTCTCTGTAATCAGGCTGGGGGGGGAAGTATCCACCATGGAAATAACTTTTAATGACTTTTCTAGAAAAAAAAAGATCCCTCCTCTTTCCACCCCGCCCTTGAAGCCCACCCACTTCCTTGCTGTGCACGCATATTGCTCCATCACTGGAAGCCCACAGCATGTGGCAACTTCGAACCGATGAAAGGACTGACTTTCTGTTCCCTGGGCAGAAAAACATGTTCCATTCACATTACGTCTGTGCTGCAGATGCCCCACATGGCTGAGCTAATGAGAATGGAAAGGTGAGTGTAGAGGAAACCTGTCCTTTCTTGTTTGCTCTGAGAGTCAGTAAGCAGGAGAGCTGTTGAGCCTGTAACCTTATTTCCTTCACTCCTTGCCCAAGCTGTGTTTCAGAAAATCCCTGCCCACAGAGAGCTTGGCTCTCCTGACCACGCGTACAGTCAGGCGGTGTGGGATTGCCTCCGGGACAGAACTCCTGCAGAGAGATTTGACTGTAAAAGGCAGTAAAAGAACACACCATGCTTTAGAGAAGCAGCACTGAACTGTTGGAAACCTTCAGGTAATTCCTGGTGAACAGAAACCCCAAAGCCGTTCTCTTTCCCCTCCGCCTGCTATTTCTCTGCCCTTCTGAACTGCTTTGCCTTTTTTTTGATCTGACCCTGTGTCACCTCATTTCACACACAACCCACAAAGCAACACGCATGGAGGGAAAGGTTCTTCTTGGTGGGCCTGGAGTGCAAAAGTCCTGCGGAAAGCTCTGAGGCAAATTGTTGCCTCCAAACCAGAAGGATTAAAACAGCCTTGCATTGCTTTTTTTCCATAAGGTCCCCTATTTATCTTTGCAACAGCAGCCAGTGTCTCTACTCTTACGTTATTGACAACACTGACTTTGCCTGGACCATGCACCCAGGACTCCTGCTCCACCGGGGCACCGACAACTTTCTTGTCTCCACCTGTGCGTGAGCTGGAAAAAGGGACTCGGAGCAGCTCTGGGAGGAGGTTCACATCATGTCGTGGAGAGGCAAAGGCACTTCTGGTAACTGGCGCTGGGGCAGCTGAGGAAAACACATCTTGTGGAGGTGCGGCTTTTGCCCTGGCGGCCATCCCCTGGGGTCAGTGCAGGAATCACACCCAACAGTCCCCGGGTAATTCTGCAGCTCAGGCCCTTCGTTTTCTGTGAATAGCACATTTGCCCCAAACTTGCAGGATTTATCCTTTGAGGACAACACAGTATTTTATGGGGATTTCCAAGAAAGATGTATAATCATTTGAAAAATTGAGAAATTTTGAAAAGCTAAGTCTTTAAAAGACTAGACGCTCCTCCTTGATGTTTTCTTTATCCCAGGTGATTTTACCAGTGAGGAATCAGATTCTCCCAAAGCTTCCAAGGAGTTAAAATTCAGCAAATATCCTGTACTACACTGGAATACATGAAAAAATGCTTTGTATTAAAATCAGTGCTGTGACAGACTCTTGTGAATGCACTGTTCACAGGAAAGACCCCATTAGATGCCCAGGTGACTTCTACGTGGAGACGTTGTGACATATCAGCAGCACATAAAAACACTGCCTTCCTCTGCTTTTTGCTGCAAAGACCCCGTGAAATGAGAAAGATGGGACGAAGCAGAGAAAAGTGGGTGCTGGCAGGCCCTGCTGGCTGTCCTCTTTCAGGAGTCTGTGACTGCACGTTAACCTGGGCACAAGTGCCCAGCAAGCCTCCAAGGCTCCTTCTGCCCAGACTCCACTCCAGCAAGTCGAGGCACGCAAAGGGAGGTCCCTTTCCCCTTGCACAGCCCCAAGCCCAACCTCCTCATCACGAACCACAGGCCTGCTGCTATCCTTCCGCTGCTCTAGGCTGCTCTGGCAAAGCAAAGCAAAGCAGCTGCAAGCCCAGTTTCCTTCGCTCATGCCAGTGTGACCCCTTGCGAGGTCATGTCCCCTTACTCATCCCAAAGGCAGTGAGAGAGAGGAGCAGAAGAGAAGACGTCCCGAAGACAAGAAAAACAGTGACGCACTTAATTCGCCAGCAGTTGCACTCAGTCTCGCTTCCCTGTACCCACTCACGCTAGTCAAGTGTGCCCGTGGCCATTAAGTGATGGGATTAATCCTAATTTACGATGATGTCATGGCAGGCCTGAGGTGGGGAAACGGTTTGAAGAGGTTTTTCTAAAAGTTCACCTCTGATTGCTTCTGCACCATAACCTCGGGGCGCCCTGCTTAGAGCGGTATAGCAAGGACACGGCACCCCTTACGTGGCTTTATGCACTTCCCATCTTCACATTGCCGCATTCCTCCTAAACAAAACAGATCTGCCCAGCTCTACACTGCGTGATTTGGCAATGATTATAATATCCTCATGGTGTTTTGGTGCCTGACTCCTTCAGCAGCCTTTGTTCCATTTTAATCCTGTTTTGTTTCACATGCAAAGCCTTTAGTGAAGAAATCATGAAGTCATGAAGCGGCTGTGAAAACCAGAGGACACCTTCCTGCGTCTATAGACAGAAAGACAGCCTATCTTTGGGGGTAAACGCTAATCCTTTTTTTTTTTTTCCCAGCAGCATGTTAACTTAAGGCCCTATTGATGACAAATGAAATTATCAATCTATCTCAGTTGTCTCCCTGTGCATACTTTGATAAGCAGCAATGTACTGTAGGTAGCACTCATTTTAGAGTGGTTCAGCGTGCTCTCAACACATGCTGGTGTCCGATGTGGTCCGAGTTTTAGACATGCAGTACTCCCACTGAAGCCCTCCCTCTGACTGTGTTTACCTTTGCAGGTTGCAGACCGAACGCTCTGCCTTCTCCGGTTAATTGCTGCTCAACAGAAAGCAGATTTCATGTGCCCCCGATTGCCTTTTTGCCACGAGGCCAGCAAGGCAACCCAAGCAGGCGGCAAATGAAAGGAAGCGCCATTACTAAGTCACTACTCTGTCAAAAACCTGGCTGCAAAGGGAAGGAAACTCCATTAATCATGAAAAAGCTCTGAGAACTGTGAAGATGAAAGGGAATCTGAAATTCTTTGGTAAAGGGGCTCGCTGCAGCGCTGGGGCAGCTCCAGCCCGCCCAGTACCCCTTTCCTCTTGCTCCCGCCATGCCCAGCTCGCCTTTCAGTATGTCTTGAGATAAAGATCTACTGCTTTCTGAGTCACCACTGCCCCACGATGGGACAAGCCCACCACCTGGGTATGTCCACTCTGCTTTGTTTATAACATGAGTAAGATCGCAACTCTTCGCAAGCCAGTCGGCAGATTTCTCGTCTTGGCGCTGGCCAGGAGGTCAGATCCAAGCAAGGAGCTGGAGATAAGCCGAAGTACTTGGGGGTGGGATGGGGACTATATCGTGTCTTAAGATCTTCCTCTTTGCTCCAGGCCCTTCTGCATGGGTGTTGGTCGGGGAGGAAAGGAAGCGATGGGGACAGAAGGATGTCTTTGACCTGGGGAAAGGAGTGAAGGGAAGAGTCTTTCTGAACCTTCCCCTTTTCTCCATTCCCAGCACATGAGTGGGTGACCTCGCTAGAATAAAAAAGGGTAGGGGGGACACAAAATCTGGATGTCCTCAGAGGATTTGCATATTTTAGTTTCTTTCGAGTTCACATTCCTGCAACTGGCTCAGCACTCTTACGATTTCCCAGTTTGGGGGCAGAAACTAGATGTGAAAGTTGTGTAAGATAGGCCTTTGGGGGAGATTTGTCACACACAAAGACAAAAATAAATTTGTTAATTTTTTCCCCCGCGGACTCTGTCCCTTGCTGACTGGATCACTTTGTACTTCCTCTGTATTTATCTCCCAGCTGAAGATGTTCTCAGATCATTTTCTCTAATTCCTCCAGTAGCACTGCCATGCATACTGCTGTCCTCGCAGCGCAGCATTTGAAGTTGAGGTCCTCCTCACTGCTTCAGGCCCCAGTTTTCTTCAGTGCTTGCTAAATCTCACTGCCTTGCATGCTCCCCAAGTAGCAGCCCACTCTTGAAACTAATAGAAGGTGAAAGTGCCCAGTAACCAGGAAAATCAAGTATAATACCTCTCACATAAGCTCACTCAAAATTAGAAAAATTACAATTTTTTTTTTTTTTTTTGCTTCTAAAGTACTTGCCCACAGCCCTAGCAATATTCACCTGTGCCGCGAACAACACTACAGGCCTGCCAGCCTTTACCTTGTTATAAAAACCTGGTCCCTGCGCAGACACTAACTCACGAACGCTCTGCAGACAACCACCTTAACACTAACCCTGCAGCTGGAGGACTGGCAGGAGGAGAGATTAAACAGCCTTATATAAGAGTGCAGCATGGCGAATGGTAATTAACTGAAAGATGACTAACAACACAAGACCAAAGTGGTCCAGGGGCGTCTGAAGGCTACAAAAGCCACAGAGAGAGTGAAATGAGGGACTTGGGCAGGGGCCGCTGGAGGCACCGGCTGGGAGCATCACAGGGCGGCTCGGGAAAGGGACTCTCTCGGCCGGTAGGAGGCAGGTCTGATGGTGAGGTCTGTTCAGATTGAAGCGCTTGCCCTGGTGCAGGGATGAAATCTTTGTTTGCCGGGCATTTAAAACTACACGGGAGGGCACCTGCTATGCCGAGAGCAGTGGTGCGCAGAGGGACTTGCCTCAATGGTCTTTTCTAAGAACATTTTATATGATACGGTAGCATGCCAGGCTCGCCAAAAGGTGTACTTCTTTTGAGTGCCGCATAGATAGAGATGCCACCATTAGCCATCAGTCAGCACTTTTATTTTCAGCCAGGGAGTCCCCTGGGACCAACGATATTTTAAAAGCATAACAGTGAAAAAGCAGAGGCAAAGCCTGTGGCATTTCCGTGTCGGGAAAGATTTACATATTCTCAAATGACCTCCTAAGGCTCATGATGGTAATGTCCCTCCTACGGGACAGAACATCTACAATCAAACATGAAGTTTTTCTTTTTAAAAACAAAAACGACCTCCTTTTGCCAAGCAAACAGCCTTCACTGCATTCAGCACATTTGCCTTGCCATCTCATGAAAAATACCCCGTCTACATGCGTGCAGCACTTATAGTAGGAATCACATGTTTAAAAGCAAGGAGGGCTTCTCTGAACGTGGAAATTCTTCTCCAGCCTGGCACAACCTCAGGGTGCAGCCAGACAACAAACTGGCATCGATCTCATGCCTTCCCCACATGAGCAGAGCTGATGGGGAACAGGCTGCCCAGGGAGTTTGTGGAGTCCCCTTCTCTGGAGACTTTCAAGACCTGCCTGGATGCAGTCCTGAGTAATGTGCTCTAGGCAATCCTGCTTTAGCAGGGGAGTTGGACTAGATGATCTCTAGAGGTCCCTTCCAACTCTGAAATTCCGTGATTCTGTGATCTGGCTCCTCTTTCCCTTCCAAACCCAAGTGCTCCCACGGCTTTCCTTGCCGGGCTCTCCAGAGGCTGGTTGAATATGCCACTTTGATGTAAAACAAGGGGGAAAAAAAGAAACTTTCTGCTAAATTGGGAGTCGAATTAGCTCATCTATGGATCAGACATGAACCAGAACTAGAACAAAGGAGGGGAGGATCGCGCAGCCAGAAGCAGAGGAGAGAGGAGCAGGATTGCACCTTTCATTTTGGGCCCCTCAGCTGTGCTGCCTGTCTGCATACCCCTCTGGGGTACACAGCATCGGGTGTAACAGCAGACTGCCACTGCAGACAGTGGGCTGAGCCCCACAGAAAACTAACTCATGAGAAGTGAGGCAAGGGGATAACTCCATCAGCGGCAGCCTTCACTTATGTCAGATTAATTCTGCCCATTAAACCACGCTTGTAACTCAAAATTGAGGCAGCAAGAAGAAGGAAAGGTGTGAGGGCATACAGGGTGGCAACTTCTGCAGTGCATAAAACTTCAGCCCCAAACTTTGCATGTTTAAATGCGGGAATATCTCACATTCACATTGCAAAAAAGTTGCAAATGTCTCAGTGATCCAAGAAATGCAAAAAAGCCATTGCCCTCAGAGTAATGTGAGCTGGCCGGAGTTATCTGGGTTCGTTCTGATCTAACTGGAAAAAGGAAACAGTGTGGGTGAAAGGAGCATTTGAGAGGTAGCTTTACAAACTCAGGATGCGGGTGGATAACTATATTTTGATTGTGTAATAATGTAGCTTGTCTGTGTTTAATTTTCTGTGTTTTTTCTAAAGAACTCTTAAAAAACCACAGCAGAAGAAGTAAGAGAGAGTCTGTAAGCAAAAGCAGGAGCCTTTAGTTGGGTTTCTGTTTCTCCAGACAAGTTGTTACAGCAGGTTTCATTCTGGATAGGCAGGCAGGCAGGCAGACAGAAAAAGGAGTTCCTTAGTTCCTCTGCTCTTGTTTTTGAACCGAAGACGTTTCCTTTCTGCATATCTGGAACAGGAGGAGACAGAAACTCATCCGAAAAAAGAAATTAAAAAAACATCTGAAGGCAGCAAGAGCAATAACACAGAAACTCAATTTGCATCCAGTGATCAAGTGGGAAAATCTGGTACATAAAGAAAAATTTCTGCCATCTCCACCGTGAAATCCACCCTAGGCACAAACCATACCGGAGCTGGCACGGAAATTAGCTGCCAAGCACCTAAATCTCATTGCTAGACACTTCAGTATTTGGGGGTGGCCACGAAATAAGGAATCTTTCTTGTTCTCAGTCATCTTTGTCCCTTTCTGAAACCCGGCTCCACGCCGAGCTCTTTATTGGCAGTAACACGTGAGAGGGGATTCCCAGAGTGAGCTACTTGTGAGCCGACACTTGCTCGCGATGCAGAGGGAAGTGGCTATTCCCCACACTCCCAACTCTCCAATAACTCAGAAAAGCTGTAGGGATTTTCCTCAAAACTTCCCAAAAATTTCACCACTGGGAAGAAACCAAGCACTAGATGGTCCCCAGTCAGATGAAAAGACTCCAGAGAAGTCTAAAAGGAATACTCCACGGACAAAACCCAGGCTTGCTAGGGCCCTGCAATCAGTGGCTGCGCCACGTTTGCACACAGGGCAGGGGAAGGTCGTACTGGGTGACTTCTAGCAACATTTTCCTAATACAACAAACTGTGACTAAGGACATCCTGATATTCGTAGGTAGGTGTCAACGTGCAATGGCAGGAGAGAAACAAGCCCATGGGGCAATGTGTTCAAACCGTAAATAAATAAGTTTGTGCTGTAATCAAGGCTGTAATCAAGGCTGTTCTGCCACTTTTCCACTGTGCTGATGCAGCAGGGTGCTCACGCACACCAGTGTCTCCAGCAGCAGATGACATCTCAGAAGCCGCTCTAAATTACACTGGCATTTCAGTGGGTCGCCTCAGGTGAACTCCAGAGTAGCAAAATTAAATTCAAGGGGAAACAAATGTAGCTTCGGCATACATGAATTCCTATGAAATACAACCTTCATATCATCCTTTTGGATTAAGACCCTCTTAAAGCCTTCTTGTGACACGATGTAAAAATTCAGCCTGGCATTCCCTATATTACTATTTCACTCACGTAGGGCATACGCAGAGCACCTGCTTTCACCCTAGCATGCTACTGGACCTTTCGGAGCACCTCGACACGGAGCTGTGCAAGCACCAGAACACCTGGGCTAAACCCAAGGGTGCAAGATGTAGCCGCAGGCTCTGGGTGCCCGCTTTGACTGTGCCTTCCTGTGGTCATGAGCAGTCCCACATGGGGTCACTTCTGTAAATGCTGGCCTTGGTGACTCGCTTAACAGCGCGAGGGAAGTCACTGGCAGGGCGATGGCAGGCTCCCAGGGCGTCACCATTTTGCCACGACAAGGTCAGAAGTCAGTCCTTGTGGTCCCTGTGGGCAACCTAGGGAAGGCATCACCTACAACTGCCAGTAAAGCTTTTAAAACCACTTATTTGTGGGTACTGTACCATGTATTTTTAAGGGTGACTAACATAGGAATACCTCTATTTTTGAGAGAAAGGTGTGTATGTGTGCGTGCAGAGAGAGAAAGGAAGCGCCTCGGCTGTGCTGTTTTTATCAGTTGGCCAAGCAACCTGCTCCTGAGGCACCAGGACTTCCACAGACTCATCGCGTGCGAAACATCTAACAATTATGCCCCCAAAGCTAATATAATGTTTTGTAAAAAAGAGTTTTTTCCACTCTGCTTCTTGCAGAATTAAACCCCAGAATTTTGTAATCGATCAGATTTGGAGAAGTAAGTCTTCTCAGCATCAGGATGACCAAAACCCACTGGTCTGTGGATTTGTGCCTTGTGTTTCCCAGCCCAGGCACCTCTCCCCACGTCTCCCAGCCCGTTCACAAGCCCTTGGTGCCGCCACACTCCTTACAGACCCCTCGCAGCTGCCTCCTGCCCTTTCTGTCAGCTGGGCATGAGGAGGGGGAAGCCCGGGCTCTGGCTATTTGGGTGCTGCTCATGGCTAGCCAGCGTCTTCCACATAGCGGGCAAGGATGCCGCACCTCTGCCAGCTCTGCCTTCCTGTCAAACTGGGTTGAAACTGGGCAGGGGATTTGAAAGTTAGGAGCAGGGGCCTGAGACACAGATGGAGACACAGAAAGCAGGATAAACTATCATTCCCTTAGTGAACCATACCGAAAGATCACAGAATCAAAGAATCATAGGGTTGGAAGGGACCTCTGCAGATCATCTAGTCCAACCCCCCTGCCAGAGCAGGGTCACCTTAGAGCAGGTTGCACAGGAACATGTCCAGGCGGGTTTGGAATGTCTCCAGAGATGGAGACTCCACCACCTCTCTGGGCAGCCTATTCCGGTGCTCTGCTACCCTCAAAGTAAAGAAGTTCCTCCTCGTGTTTAGGTGGAACTTCCTATACTCAAGTATGTGCCCATTACCTCTTGTCCTGGATGTAGAACTATAGGAACACCTAGTTTTCTATTCTCAAATTCCTAGTCCTAGTACTGGACATTAGCATATATCAGACTGTATCAGACTATATCAGACTGTATATCCAAGTATTGCCCATCTTTCGCCTTGGAATCAGCATCCTTTTTAGAGAAATTACACGACCAGCTAATTACCACATGCTCATAATTACACAGAATCACAGAATGGTTCGGGTTGGAAAGGACCTTAAAGATCATCTAGTTCCAACCCCCCTGCCCTGGGCAGGGACACCTCCCACTAGACCAGGTTGCTCAAAGCCCCATCCAACCTGGTCTTGAACACTGCCAGGGATGGGGCTTCCACAACTTCCCTGGGCAACCTAATTACATTAATAACGTACCGCAAGCTCTTAAAGTTCAGAGAGAAACAGCTCTGCACATGATAAATTTTTTGCCCATTGCAATATGGGCAAAATACATCCGCGCTTGACATGTGCTTGGCAAGCGCAGAGGTAGGGGAAGGAGTGTGGGGGAAGACAGGAGAGCAGAGTGGCATTTGAGGCGTTTTTTTTTTTCTTTACAAGTGAGCTCCACGATTCGATCCCTGTTAAATTATCTGAGTTTTGTTTTAATATTCTGAGACAAACTCAAAATGAAACTCAGCATCAAGTATCACCCAGTTTCACAAAATCAGCATGAAAAGCTCCTAATTTTACATCACTTGATTTTCAATCAAAGCCTCAGTCCAGCCCAGGTTTGCTCTAGAGTATCGTTAGCTGCAATGAAACACAAAAATTGCCGATAAGCACAACTTATTTTGCACTCACAACGAAACACAGCTCAGAAGTGAATTTTGTGTGGTTTCAAGGTTAACATTTCACACAGCTGAGAAGACTCATCCCAAGCCTCTTGAGGTCAGGAGGGACGGGGCAGGATGGGGGACAGCCTCCAGCGGGGACTTGTGTTGTTGGAGAAAGCACTCGCCGTGCGCTGCGCTCCTCGGGTGGTGGAGAGCCCTCCAACCCGCCACCCTGCCCTGTCTTCTCCACCGCACACTCACTTTTAGCCAACCCCAAAACTGCAGAAATTGCCCCACCACCAAAGCCGAAGCCTGAGGGGCCATGTCACCTACTCCCCGCAGCTGTCAGATGCCCCGAAAACACCCTCCTTCCTATCACCTCAGCTGGGATGGGCGACCACCATTCCCTCTGGGAGCTGGCAGCCCACCATGACTGGCCTGGGGAGCCGAGCGCTCACGGGTCCTCAGCGCTCACTGACATGGCTAGCAGAGCCAGCCACCCCAAGCCCTGGCCCAGCCTCAGCCCTGGCAGAATCACAGAACCACAGAATGGTAGGGGTTGGAAGGGACCTCTGGAGATCATCTAGTCCAACCCCCCTGCCAGAGCAGGGTCACCTAGAGCAGGTTGCACAGGAACGCGTCCAGGTGGGTTTTGAATGTCTCCAGAGACGGAGACTCCACCACCTCTCTGGGCAGCCTGTTCCAGTGCTCTGCCACCCTCAAAGTAAAGAAGTTCCTTCTCATGTTGAGATGGAATTTCCTGTGTTCCAGTTTGTGCTCGTTGCCCCTTGTCCTGTCGCCGGGCACCGCTGAAAAGAGTCTGGCCCCATCCTCTTGACCCACCCGCCCTTTAGATATTGATAAGCGTTGAATAGATGCCCTCTCAGAAGACACCAGAAGGAGTGCCCTGGGGGCCGCCATCCCCTGCCGACCAGCACACGGGTCAGGCCCAGCACACCCCCTCCCACACTCCCACACCGGCCGCTCCTGCTTACCTAAACGAAGGCAGAGCAGCACGAACAGCCCGAGCCCCAGCCACCTCCTCAAGGCCAGCGCCGGCGGGGCGGCGGGCAGGCACGCCATCTTCCTGTAGCTCCTGAGCCGGGAGGAGAGGGGGACAGGGTTAGGTGGTGGGATGGCGCCTGAAGGAGCCGCAGCACCCGCCACCACACCCCTCTTCTTCCTGCTCCAAAAAAACACCAGCAGAAGCCCAGCCTGCCCCGTTTCCTCCCCAGGGGTACTTGTGGCTTCCCTGGGTGAGCGGCCTGGAGGCCAACCCCTGAGGCAGGGAGGAGGTGGGGGGCTCAGCGCCGGGCCATGGGCGGCCGTCTGCTGCCGCAGGGCTACCGAGACGCTGGCTCCCCGACGGGGCGCGGGGGAAGGCCGGGCGGCGGGCGGGCGCTCGTCCTCATAAACCGCCTCACGCCCGCCCACGGCTTCCTCACCAGGGCGTGCGCAAGGCGGCCCCGCGGGCCACCGGGGATGGGCATGGGCGCCGCCTTCGCCCCTGATGGCCACCTGCTGTGCTGCCCCTCCAGCAAGGGGGGGCAAGCGGGTGTTGGGCTGAGGGGGCAAGAGAAGGACCTGCTGGCCACCGGCGGGCATCGAGCACAGGCATCGGGCAGCACTAAGTTAAGCACCAGACGCTACTGTGGGAATAACCCTGTAAAATCATATTTGAAATTTAAAAGAACCCCACACCATCATTTCAGGCCCAGCTGGATCAAGTTATTCATCAAGTTCAGCTAAAGAAAATTTAAGAAAGACCACTTAAGGTGCTGTCACGGCCGAGCACCCGGGCAGGGGGCAGCCGCTGGCCACGCCACCATAACCAAAGGGGCTCCGTAGAGCATCCGCCATCCCTGGCGGGAGAGATGGAGGGAGCGCTTGTCTTCCCAGCGCCGGGTCCTCCTCCCCCAGGAGGCACCCACCGCTCACCCATGGCACTCACCGCCAGCCCCTTCCTCCCGCTCCTCGGATCTCCTTGGCTCCAGTGGGGGCAGGGGAGAGGTTTGGGTCACCCTTGTTCTAAAGCCTGGAAGGGGAGAGCCCTCACGAGCCTGAGCAGCCACACAGAACCAGTCTGAAGCAAATCCCAAGCAGAAAAACAAACCGCTAACCTTAGAGAATACAAGCCCAAGGGAGTAAACATGTGCGAAGTGATGTAGATTTGTACAGATATTGCATACCCTCCTGCAAAATAAAACAAACCCCGGAACAGCGTAAGGGGTTATATTTAGCTGTAATAATCACAGAGAGAGGGCTACACACTAATGAAAATGTGATTTTCTTCAGGGAAAAAAAATAAAGCGCAAAGGCAAACAAAGATTAAAATCATTTATTTAAATGCAGATTTCTGGCTTGATGATTTAAATGACTGTGATTTAAAGCAAATTCATCCTTTTTATCAGAAATTATTTGCTACTCTGTTGCTCCAGTTTTTCTTCAGTATAGCTTCCTTGAATTAGATGGATTAGACAGATGGATGTAGAAGTGAATTGGCCTTATAGGTTCGTAATACAAATCAAGAGTTTTATTTTGACAATTAACCAGCTGGTATTCATAGAGAAATAAAATACCAGAACAAGAACAGGTTACAACTTTTCTATAGAGAAAAAAAACCATTCTATATGAAAAGGCAGTGTCGTGGTTTGGCCTCAGATGGCCACAAAGCACCACGTGCCGCTCGCTCGGGCTTTCCCAGCGCGGGAAAGGATCGGAAGAAAAAGGCAAAACTCCTGGGTTGAGACAAAGGCAATTTAACAGAACAGCAAAGGGAACAAGAAAACAACAACAACAATAACAGGGACAGAGGGATATACGAACACGATTAGGAAATGGCCACTCACCGACCAGACCAGGCCCCTGACGCCCCAGCCCGCTCCCATC